>APFE031685122.1:34716-86740 GCA_000404065.3 Pinus taeda | reverse complement strand
TTACCAATGCACCTTCTACATTTCAAGGTTTGATGAATTCCATTTTCAAAACCTTCCTTAGAAAATTTGTGTTAGTATTTTTTGATGATATACTAATCTGCAGCAAGTCTTGGAAGGATCATGTTGAACATGTTGATAGGGTGCTATAACTATTGGAGGAGAAACAATTATATGCAAAAAGATCCAATTGTTTCTTTGGAGTACAAAAGGTGGAATATCTGGGTCATATGGTATCTCATGAAGGAGTTAAGGTAGACCCTAGCAAAATTAAAGCCATTAAGGAATGGAAAATCCCCACATCCATAAATAATCGGCGAGGATTTCTTAGGTTGACAAGGTATTATCACAAGTTTGTTAAAAATTATGGGACAATAGCAGCACCTATAACAACGTTATCAAAGAAAGATTCATTTTCATGGACTCCAGAAGCAGCAAAGGCCTTCGAACATCTTAAAGAGGCAATGTGCCAAGCACTACTCTTAGCTACACTAGACTTCACAAAAACCTTTATTGTGGAATGTGATGCTTCAGGAAATGGAATTGGTGTTGTTTTAATGCAAGATGAAAGACCCATTGCTTTTGAAAGTCATCCAATCAAAGGAAAGTTTTTAAACAAAGCTATCTATGAGAAGGAAATGTTGGCAATACTACATGCACTTAAGAAATGGTGACCCTACATAATGGGAAGACACTTCAAGGTAAAAACGAATCATGATAGCATTAAATAATTTTTAGAACAAAGATCATCCTCTGAAGAGCAACAAAAGTGGGCACAAATATGTTGGGTTATGACTTTGAAATCATCTACAAAAAAGGGAAGCAAAATGTGGTGGCAAATGCACTCTCAAGAAAGGATGAGGATGTGGAAGCATTGTTGTGAGCCATTTCTATTATGCAACCAGATTAGATAAATGAAGCAAGGGAGGAATGGAAGAATGATGAAGAAGTGTGAGCACTTATTCCTAAGTTACAACAAGATTCCATTACATCTGATACATTTAGCTAGCAAAATGATTCGTTATGGTACAAAGATCACTTATACCTTTGTAAGAATTCCCAACTAAAACAAAATATTCTTATGGAATTGCACACTTCTCCCTTAGGGGAGCACTTAGGATTTTTAAAAACTTACCACAGGATTAAGAAGGAATTTTTTTGGGATGGCCTTAAATCAGATATTCAAAAGTTTGTGGCAGAATGTTTGGTTTGCCAACAAAATAAAGTTGAAACAATTAAGACATCGAGTCTATTACAACATTTATCCATTCCAAGCCAACGTTGGGAGGAGGTTTCAATGGATTTTATCACAGGTTTACCCAAGTCTGAGGGAAAGAGTGTCATCATGGTGGTAGTTGACAGACTTACCAAGTATGCACACTTTTGTGCATTATCACATCCATTTAAAGCTAGTACAGTTTCTACTACATTTATGGAACAATTCAAAAGCTACATGGAAACCCAAAGATTATTGTAAGTGACAGAGATCCCATTTTCACTGGAAATTTTTGGACAAAATTATTTTCTTGTCTCAGTACTTAGTTAGCTCATAGTTCATCTTATCATCCTCAATCTCATGGGAAAACTGAGATAGTAAACAAATGTTTGGAAGGATATCTTCATTCCTTTGTATCTGATAAATAGACGCAATGGGTCAAATGGTTCCCTGTGGCTGAATGGTGGTATAACACTTCCTTCCATACATCAACAAAAATGACCCCATTTATGGCACTTTATGGGTATCAACCACCATCCATCACATCATATTTAAAAGAAAATTCTAAGGTTCAAGCAGTGGAACATCACATCGAACATCAACAACAAGTCATCCAACTCTTAAAGGATAACCTCGTGTTGTCACAGAATAGAATGAAACAACAGGCATATCAACATCGCAGCGAAAGAAGTTTTGATGTAGGGGATTGGGTATTCCTACGGCTACAACCATATAAGAAAATGTCCCTCAAGCAAGCTAAGAAGGATAATAAATTATCACCAAAGTATTATGGTTTGTGCAAGGTGTTGCAAAAGATTGGTACTATGGCATACAAATTGGAGCTTCCTGCAACTTCTCAAGTGCACCCAGTTTTCCATGTTTCATGTTTAAAGAAGGTTATAGGCAACAAGCTCCCAGTTCAAACAATATTTCCAGAACTTGAAGAGGAAGGAAAAATTATATTGGAACTGGAAGCAGTCGCAGAAACAAGAACTCGATAGCTACAAAGTCGATCAATTTCGGAGTATCTCATCAAGTGGAAGAACTTATCCGCTGAAGATTCCACATGGGAGGATGAGAATTTTATACATAAGCATCGAGAACTACTCAAATGTTGAGGACAACATTTTTTTGAAGGAGAGGGGCATGTTAGGTCCCTATAATACTAGTGATTACCCCATTACTATTGTAGTTGTATCCCTTATTAATATTGTTGTGCCCCTATTCTCCCCGTATTGTTATTATTGTGCCCCATAGAATCCCTCTATTGTTATTTTTGTGCCTTTATATTATTATTGTTAGGTCAGTTGGGTTATATTGTGACTCCTTAGACTCTTATATATAGAAAGGATGTTTTTCCATTTGAATCATCAAAGAATCATTCATTTGTGTAATGTAAAGGAGGTTGCCCCCTCAAAGAGGCTGAATTCTAAGGCGTTGATATATATTTTCTATCTTTTTGTTAGCTGGTTTCATAACATTCACCTCCTCCAATTTAATTTCAAACAGAATAATTTACAATGTATTTAATTCCATGTTACTTTGATCCTTCATCTAGTCATTTACTATTCTTGAATATGACCTACTTTGATAGCACTTGACCTCTTTCTTCGGATGGTCAATTATGTTGTTACTTTCCTTCAACTTATATGATTCTCCCAACTTCTCTATTAGGATTTTATTCTTTCTCTTCACCTCCTCCAATTTAATTTCGAAGAGAATAACTGATAATGTATTATAATTCCATGTTACTTTGATCCTTCTTCTAGTCATTAACTATTCCTGAATATGACCTACTTTGATGGCACCTGTTGGTGCAAAAGTCACGCTGAGAGGAGCAATGAATCAGTGTGAGAATGATATTATAATTTCAAATTCTTAATTAATCAATCATGTTATAGCCATTATAAAAATGATCTCACTATAGTGCATCATCGAGCATGCATCATAAATCTCCCAGGACAGTGTTATGCATATATGTTAATTGTCCTAGTCATCATGCACTCATGAAAGCAAGGAAGCAGTTTGGTTGCAGAAGTATGGCATTAGTAATGGCATTAGTAAAACGAGCTATAAATATAGACTTTGATAGCCAAAGTGAAAATTTCTTGGCAAAGAACCCTGCTTATCATTCAAAGACAAAGCACATTGATGTTCAATATCACTTTGTTAGGGATATGGTAGAAGACAAAAAGGTGTTGTTGGTAAAGGTGGACACTTCAAAGAATATTGCAGATGCATTGACAAAATCTATGAGCTCTGAGAATTTATTTTGGTGTAGAGAAGTAATGGGAATTGTAGGGTTGGATCAATGACTAATCTCTCCCCCTTCTCCTTTAATTTATGCTACTCCTTCCTCTGTCTATACTACATCTTTTTTCTCTATTTTTCTCTCTTCATTTTTTGTTTCCTCTTCCTCCTCTATTTTTGCTCCTCCTTCTTCTTCTGCTTTTCCTTCTTTACCTCCAGTGGTAGAGGATGGTGCTTCTCCTGGTGTGATGGATTGGGTTTCTATGAAATTCTCCCTATCCATGTTAATAAATTTAGTCCATAGAATAGGAATCCTCAAGTAGCTCAAAGCATCCATCACTATTAACTTGATGAGGCCATGGTGAGCTAAGTGTTGGTGTTTTCCCTCCCTCTCCTTCTAACTCACCTCCATGATTAACTATAGGAGGAAATGGTGAACATAATTGATT
The DNA here is from genome assembly GCA_000404065.3 of Pinus taeda. Lineage (NCBI taxonomy): Eukaryota > Viridiplantae > Streptophyta > Pinopsida > Pinales > Pinaceae > Pinus > Pinus taeda. The sequence continues at coordinate 82,828 of APFE031685122.1, read as the reverse complement.
GTAGGAGGAAATGGGGAACATTAAATCTTTGAGGGAGAGGAAATTTTGCCTTGAACATAAGCTCATGGAGAAATCTAAAGTGGTAGGCATAAAACACACTCAATATTCCTTCACAATATCTACCTTGTCCCAAGGGTAATGTAAGCTTTCTCTTCTTACTCCATTTTTATCTTCTACATGATTCTCGTTTGAACTGAAGAATTTTTTCCTAGTTGTGACACTCACTTCCTTGTCTTCTTTGCTCCATCTAATTCTTAGGGGTAAGGTGGTCGCTTTTATTATGTTTTGAGGATTTAAAGAGATGGGCATCCCTCTAAGAATGCTAGTGGCATTGTCTTCCTCTTGAGAATGTAATTCTAAGGAAAATTCATGAGAAAGATCATCATCATACCCCTTTAACAACACAAATAAACCCAACCATTGTTGCATTGATGTCCACTATAGGAGGGCCTTGGTGAATCCTTTTGGTGTCTATGGGTTATCTTTTGTTAAATCCTCCTCCCATTTCTTCTATTGTTCCTTCTTGGTTATATTTAGGTGTGGAATTCAAAAAAAAGAAAACAATCTCAGTGGTGAAACAATTTTAAATTTCTTGGTAGTAGTGAGGAAGAAGGGTGCTGGAATTGATATCAACCAAACTATTTTTCTCTTTTTCTAACCATAGTTTTTAACATTGAAAAATTGTACACCTGCTAGTACAATCCAAAAGACATTAAAAGTGTCCAACAGAATGCATAGGTGGACACTTTTCCTACGGAATACATTATGACGTTTAACAAATCAAAGTTCTCCTAAGGTCCAAAGTTTATAAAGGAAAATAAATTAAGGTTACGTGTATATTTCTTTGATAAACGTGCATACATGACATTACCTCCAAAATTCGTGTAGTACTGAAGAGGGTGACTTAGCGATCTAGGACCACTTTTCACACTTGGGGTCGACTCTCTGACATGAGGTCAGTCCAATACAACTGAATTCGAGTCACCTTCAAGTTATTCAACCCTAAATGGAATCGTCTTGTCCTACTCATGTGTCTTTATCATACATGTACCAAGAGAGGGAAGAAGGATTCAAAAAACACTACATAAACAGGTCATGGAAGAACCAAGGATGAGACATTGTTATGTTGGCCAAATTGTTTTTTGAGCAAACCACCATTGCATTGTTGAAGCCAAGGATGTGAAAAACACTAGCATTTTGCCCAAATTAATTCTAAGAAACCCAACATCTTAGTGTGAGAAGGGGAACCCAACATTGGAGAGTCTTCACACTTCTTTGAGAGATAGGAGAAAATTGCAAAGATATTGAGGAAAGAAACCCCCTTACTGAGGATTTTTTAGCTCCATAGCTCAAATAATTTTCTTCAAGTGTCTAAGATTCTAATTGTACTCAACTTCTACCACTGAAATCAATAGAGGGATATTTTCCATATATTATTAATGTGTTTGCTCCATTTGAGCATTGTTTTGTTTATGTACCTCTTTATTTAGTTCATGTTCTCATATGCATTGTTTCCACTACTTGCAATGTTTTTTTTATTTAAGGTTATCCACTAACAGGACCAATTTTTATTGTGATCCTTTGTAGGGAAAACTCTAGTACTATGAGAAAGCATTTTGGTACACTTGTGCTCCAAAAACACTACAATAGGAAAAATGACCGTACTTATCTCTTTTCATTATTGTTTTTGCAGACCTCCTCTCTACACAACCATCCTACAAGGTGTTATTCACCTCCCTAGAATTTTAACATACCCCCACTGTCTATTCTAAGCCCATGGAAGTAAAAAAAATTCTAATCTTTCTCACTCATGCACATTTTCATCTAACAGACGCGAGGCCGTGTCTATTTTTGCAAAAACCGCGAGCATGCATCTATGTCTGAAAAAACTTTGTGGTAAATAGATATCAAGAAAAACCTTGTATTTTTTAGTTTTCTCAAGTGATTGGAAACCTTTAGTGAATTTCCTTCACCTCTTAACGCAGTATTTTCTATTTTAGTACTCTTTTTTTCTTGATGAACCATAATTCGCCAAACAATTAGAGTTTTTTTTATGTATTTACAAAATACCCACATGGCCTAATTAGGGAGGAAATTAAGTGGCCAAAATCCACTTATGTTTTCAAACTATTTTCCTTAAAATTATGCAAATCACATAGCTTAATTAAGCAAGTTAGTGGCCCATCATCCACGAATCTTTCTACTAACCAAAGAATTTTTTGGGACTAGGAGAAAATGTTACTAGAGAAAGTAAGTAATCTTTGCTTCCCTTGTGTCTCTTAGATGAACCTCAGCTTTCATATGAAAACATTCCTAAAAACATTTGAATTTACATCTCCCTCATTAAACACCACATAGTTTAATAGGAAAAAAGTAAGTAGTCCATAATCCACAAAAAAATTTCTTTTTTCCACGCAAGGAATAATCAACACATAGCATAATTAGAAGGATATTGAAAAGGATTGTCACATATCCACATTGCATCACACTTTTTTTTCTCACTTGAATCACCCACTAAGCTTTCATATACTTTGTACTCAAGAAAGCCTCCATTTTTGTGGAGATTTGGGTACTTATTCTATTTTGGATTACAAAATCACTCCATAAGTGAAGTAAACAACCATAAATTGAACCAATTAAATTTCCCCATAGGGGCCACCAAAAAATTTATAGTTCAGGTTACGACCATTGGGGGTAAGCATCCCATAAGTAGCCATCGTCATGTTACACCATCGAAACATAGTTGTTGACATTCTAGGTAGCTTAAAATCCTTCAATCATCCCATGGAAAAGAATACCCAAGCATGATAGAGACTCAATTTAGAGGGGGTTCGACCTAGGCCTAGTACGTGCGATACGCTTTGGGGCTACCTGACCCATCTAGTTCCCGATATCGATAACTGACTACTAAGAATCTAAAGACTCGAATGCTCACCTGGGACGAAGGTACTTAGCGACAAAATCTAGGACAACACTTGAGCCTCATTACCATTACCTTGGTTGATTCTTGGGTGCTGGAAGGCATCGCCAGTTCTTTCAGGACATTGCCCCGGGACCCATCAGAGTATATCTTGACAAGGCCCAATTACTTTGAGAGCTGATAGGATGATTAGGTATTCATAGGACTCTTTATCATATGCAACAAACAAAAACCTTTTTCTTGTTTTCTTGATCACATAGTTTAAATTAAAGGAAAATAAACCATTGATATGTTCACTTTTGTTAATGTATGTGATCTAATTTCATTGATATTTATGTCCTCCCCTCACCAAACACAAAGTAGTGCATACTCTAGATTGACACGATAGGGGACCCCACAGCTCTCCATCGATCTAAATATTTTTTAAACATCACCCCATTGTTGGGAGGTGTGCCAAGACTCCCACTGGTTAGGCGAAGAGGATGTCACTCAACCACCATTATTGGGTCCTCCTTTATTGGTGCATCCTTTCTCAGAACTCCTCCTCGGCAAAGTACACCCTTCAACTTGAGAAGGATCCCTGCACACTACCCCTTTGGGAGCGACACACCTCTCCTCCGAAAAGTCCCTAAGACACCAATCAAGTTAATTCTCCCATGACATCCCCATAGAGGACTTTGTTGCATATAGTTGTCCAAAATCATCTTGAGTTGGCAAGTAATGCACAAATCCCATTCTTAGCCTTGCTAAATTGACCAAATTTAAGTAAGCTAATCAATGACCTAATCTCCCATGGCTAAAATTGGCTAGCTATGCCCACCAAGGTCCCTTTAGACATTCAAAATTTTGAGGGAAAATAGGGAAAAGACCTAAGAAACCATGTCATGACATTTCACCTGTGGTGTTCATATAATAGTATCACTTGGGCCCGTTGAAAAATGGTATGTGGACCAACCCTATGCATCGCATGGGAACTTCAGTTCATTAGTTATTTCTTTCCTTACCTTCTTCCATATCTCAGTCTGCCACGATTTGGGTCTAGAACTCCTCACCAACTTTAAACAAACACTCACTACTCACATCTCAAACCATCTCCATGAATGGCAAAAATGTTGTAGCCTATGCAAAACCCAATTTGAAGACAAATTCCTCCAAGACATATTCCTAAGATCCCTTATATCAAGAATCTTTAAGGACACGGCAAATTCATCCCCACAAATTGAGGAAGAAGTCATTAGTAAAGCCCAACAATTGGAGCTTATCTATACCACCTCTAGGTACATTTATCATGTGCTTCCAGGCACCCTGCGCCTACAAACATATAAATAGATCCTATGTGCATCGAGTAGTGTTGCCATAGTAATTGGGTCCCTATCCTAAAATCACCACAGTAATAACTATCAAAACCCTGGGTATTCATTCAATGGCCAAGCATATCATGCTACCAATAACACACCACCATTACAACATTTAGGGTACTATAATAGTCAACCTACACCTATGCAGAATACAGTCAATAGGGTTAACCAATACCAACCCCTATAAGGAGGCTTGTATCTTCCCCCTCAGGGAAACCAATACTCCTCTTAGAGTATGGACAAGCCGTCTGCTCCCCCAAGTTAGTACATTAACTAGGGACAAGGAAACCAATACTCTCCTTTCCTAGTGCAACACCTGAACATCTCGTCGATGCAGAATAATGCATGGGTAAATCTAATGCAACCTTCTCTCGCTACACAAAAATAATCAAAGGAACAAATAAATTGAGTTAATCCTTCCAACACTGCTAAGAAAAAATAAAAAAGAAATACAAAGGGAGAACTTGAGCAGGGGGGCATACATAAATCAATAGCAACCCCCAAGCACATTGGGAAGGGATAATCCCAACCAAAACCAAAACCAAGGTACGACCAAAAATAATGCACAAAAATAGGGCAAGAACACTAGTCTATAGACTAATCACGCATGCAATGCACAAAAACACGACAAGAACACTAGTCTACAGACTAATCACACATGCATTATCTGTGGAGAGTATGATCATTATACCCACCATTATCTTCAACTTCTTGACTTAAAAAGGATATAAGACAGTAGTGGGTAAGGTGGTCAACAAGCGGTAGTGATGTTGGACCTCTTCCCCCATCAGGGATTCATTAACACCCAACAATAAACTCCCCAAACATATCCATCTGGAGGGAACCCCCATAACACCCATAATCATGATATTTTCATGACAGGGGAAGATATCCTTTTGTAAACAAGGAATCAAAGTTATGAATCTCCCCTAAAGCCCAATCCATCCACCTCGGCTACGACAATACCTACAAGTCCATTGACCATCCCTCAACCTTTTGTAGAATCCATGTTGAAAATGGGTAAAGGACCCTTACAACGCATAGCACACAACTCGAAAGCAACCCATAGCTATATCATAGTCAACAAGTTAAGACAATCACCATCATTTATGTCAGCAGACTTGAAGTCCTTCAAATGTTCCCAACCCAACAGAAAGCCCTACTTTCTGCTCTAGGTGCAATCAGCCCATCCGATTCGTACCACACGGTCTTTGACTTGGAAAAAGCTACTCCATGGATATCCTCATCCGCCACTTTCAAAATCCTTGTCTCTATCCAGAATAACAACATCCATCGTTGCACTGTCGATGAAGGGGCTTCCACATGCATGATGTCCAAATCCATTTGGAAAAAATTAGGATCCCCTGAACTTAAGCCTTCTGACATAATGCTCAAAGCATATGACAGACACCCTTCATCCCCCATCTATTTATACCCTAGCGAGCTAGTTAAATTGGATGGAAAAATTGTGTTAATAGACATTGAAGTACTCAAGTTGGATTATAACATCCTACTAGGCTAAAGCTGTATGTACAAAATTCTCATAATCACCTCATCGGTGTTCAAAACAATTATGTTCCCCCACGATGGCAATGTCATTAACTCAAATAATATGAGAAGGAAACTTCACCCACACTAGATGATGTGTTTCCATTATTATCTTCCTCCCAAGAGGTGGTCACTACATACATTGAGCTCAGTCCAGGCTATTTTAAGCCATCAAACCTCCTAGGAACATTCCCAAGAGACCCTCTAGTAAAACAAGATCTTGTTTCAAATACCGGAGCACTGGTGTGCATGATGACTTCGTCAAACACCACCCCAAACCTGGAACTAGTTCTAGATACCACACCCCTAACAACTGATAAAATCATTACCTTACCTCCCACAATTATGCAAACCCCATTTTCATGCCCCCCACCTAGCTTTGTCTCACACTAAGCCATGGAAAATTTTACATTATCAAATATGGCTCTCGTAATATCATTTTGGTACTTGGTCCCCATGACCATGTCGTTCGAGACGTGACACATTTTGGTAGGAAGTATCCTTGTACCTCCACCTCAAGAAACCACCCTTACTCAAAACCATCCTACACCTGCACCAACCAAGGCCAAAAAAAATGGCTAAAAAAAAACAATAAAAAAGGGATTCCTCAAACTCATCCTAGGCCCTACAACCCTGTGCGTTATGTGAAGAATTCGAGCACCCAACCCATATATGCCTCGAATTAGATGAGTTAAAAACTCTCATGAATGCTACCAAAACATCACCAACCGCATCTCCACCAAAAGGAGAAAAAATAGTGTGTTTTCATAACAAAGAAATACATACCATCCATGTGTGTGCTATATTCGAAAAACATGGGAACTATACTCATCATTGTATTGACATCCATCAATACCAAGAAATGTTAAATAAACTCATTCAAACAACATAAATGAGCCAATAGCACCAACCAACCCTCAAATGGACAATAAATTCGAAAACATCTTCGAAATTCAAGAAGAGGCAGCTTCATACTCTAATAAAACTACCTACAACACATGAAGGTAGCATATGGAGCAAAACCCATCGTTGGCTTTATCATGTGCTACATGTGATGAACCTACTCATCTGGTGAACCTCTGTCTCGAACTGTAGATATGTTACCAGAACCACCCACCTACCCACGTTCTTCAAAACAACAAACCTAGATGCCAACAACATATATTCATGATTTGTGAGGAAAACCATTATACAAAGAAGTTCCCACACCTTCCCAAATTCTGCAAAGCAATGAGCTGCATACACAAACGCATGAATGAAAACCTTGATTTGTTGGACTCAAATATAGAATCCGTAGAACCCAATCCCCACCCAGTGAAGAAGGACCCTTAGATTTCTTATGTGTTTTTGAAGTGAAAAGGTGGCCAAGAAAGCTAGGCCCCCATCATTTCACCTCCCACCACCATCACAAAGCCAGACCAAGACAAAAGAAACGCAAAACCAACTAGCCAAGAAAATCACTTATCACATGTTCCCTATGTGATAAAAGCAATCATTTGATCAATAAATTCCGCAAACTAAGTAGGTGACATTTTCTACTTAGTGGCCCACATTCCCCACAAGCACCTCTCTAAACAAGAAAAAATCACATAATGTTATTGTCACATATGCTCTCAATTCCACCACACAAGGAATTGTCAATAACTTCCACATTTCTATGTGGCAAGAGAAACACTAGAACCAATCCTTACCAACCAAACATGTTGTCACAAGACTGCAACTCAGAGGTGGATACCCCCACAAGATATTCTATCGAGAAACAACAATAAGGCATCAACATCCCATACTATCAGTAGTACCACCTCTCATAAAATCTATTTGGTTAGTATTGAACTACTACAAGTAAACTCTACCAAAGCTTCTAATAACATGAATGATACCTCTATAATGTATGCCTACCCAAAAAATTCATCCCTGGAAAACGAGGGTAAAGGCCTTGTTTGATCGCTACATCAACCCCAAACATTCACCGAGGGGGAGTTAGTCCTCCACTACGATGTCACCCAAGAATCAGTAGGACCTAGGAAGTTTGAAACCATTTGGAAGGGCCCATACATCATCAATAATTGCCTCTGCAAGGGGGAATACATACTATCAAAGCCTGACAGGACTTGCCTAAAAAAGCAAGTCAATGGTCTCTACCTCAAAAAATTTCATCCATAAAATGCTAGAATAAATATGTGTGTACATTGACTTATTTTCTATGATGGTCACCTCATCATGGATTTATTCTAAAATAAACCATTCTCTCATCACATGTCAATACATGGATCTTCTGCCAGCTTATCACCATAGGTTCACTGATGGTGCATCTCGATGGTCACAAAATCTCACCATTGTAGCATGGGCCATATACTCTCTTGACCGGACACCTCATCTCTTTAATGGACTCCGTGTCATTTCAGCCACCAACAATCAAGCATAATATGATGCCATCATAAGCCTCCTAGTTGATGTCCACCACCTAGGTATTTGTCTCCTAGATGTATTCATTGATTCCTAGGTCGTACTATCACAATTAAACAAGACTTTTCAAATCTATGATCCATGTCTTTTCAAGAAATATCTGCATGCACAAAGGTTAGCTATATGTTTTGATCAAACCACATTTACATATACACTGAGAGATAAAAATCATATAGTTGATCGCATCACTAACCAAATCCTAGACTGGCATGTATGACATATATATAACCATCAAGATACATAAAACATCAACATAAGATACATCTAGAGACATAAATGCAAAAATACACAAAAAGTATAGATGCATGTATCACATCATGAGAGCTGCCAAAAAATCACCTCATATATACATCAAAAAAATGTGTACAAAAATCACTGGCCCACAACAAGGAGGGAGGAATAAGTCAACAAAGACAGGGGAGCATCCTCATAAATGGGTACTTGCCCTAGTACATACATCATCTTGACAAAAAGAAAAAATAAACAAGAAGTCTGCCTAGGGCTCTAGTGGCCCAATCTCTGCATCCAGAGCCAAAATAGGACCAGATGTAGTCGTAGCCATAGAAATACGGCACAAAATCAGTTGATGTGCCTGCTACGGGGACATTGTATTCTCAACTACAACCTCCAATAGGTTAGCCAATCCATCAAAGGGAAACCCTCTATTCAGGGACTCAACTCATTCCCAAGAATCACGGTAACTCTATAACTCCACTGCAGTGGCCACCAATCATGCCCCTACATCCTTAGCATGCACAATTGGTCTCTTTGTATCCATCGTCCACCAATCTCAAACCAGCGCCACTGCAACGGGTGCTCTACACCACCCCGAGGAACAATTGGTAGCCTCACCACCCTCGATCTCTATGGAACATGGGCAACCCCTGCAACACCCAAATGCCTTGAGTCGTGGCCTACCAGATAGGCTAGTAGACGTCCTCATGGCCCTGCATCTATAAGTAAACAAAGCATAGGGTCAACATCATCGTAAAGTCAAAACCATAAATACATGAAAATACACATATGTATACAATTGAAAAAATAAAATATATGCCTGATCGGATATATCATATACCCTTTATTTATAAAAAAAAAAATAAGTATCTGATAGAAACTCCCTTGAAAATAGGATTGATTCCCTCCTTGATCTCAAAAATGGTGGATCTGGTCCCTCTTTAGTTTCACTTGTACTATGAGTTACTTGACAACCAATGAATGTGAACTAGTGAGAGAGGCTGTTGTGATCCAAATCAAGTTAGGGAGTTAACGAGGTGGACAAACCCTGATTCTCTCTTGGCTATCTCCATAAAGCCCCTGCATAGTAATTTCCTCAAAAATGATTCTTTTTCATGCAATTAAACCACATTAGACCACATACTATGACAAGCACCTTTTACTCTTCTTACTAAGCATAATCTAACAAAAAAATGTGAATTAATGTGATCTTCATAATATACCTATTGATGACACCTATTGATGGGACTCATAAATGACACTACAATTTTCTTCCTTCTTTTTCCATACTTTAAGGGAACTATTATTTATTTGATTTAGTTTGTAGTCCCTACCTTTGTTTCCAAAACTATGACATGGAAAACATTTGATGTACCTTTGCAAAAAAGTAGGTGCCTTATGAACAAATGCACAACAAAGAAAACAATAGGCATAAAAGAATTTGTGATACCTAAATGTTTCCCTCTTTTTTCTTGTTTGAATTTCCCTCTTTCTTGAGATGTTCAATTATTTTGTTCTTTTCCTTCAACTACTTCTTTGATTCTTCTAGTTTCTTCATCAAGATTTTATTCTCTCTTCACCTCGTCCAATTTAATTTCCAATAGCATAACTGACAAGGAATTAATTCCATGTTACTTTGATCCATCTTCTAGTGATTAACAATTCTTGAATATGACCTACTTTGATACCATTTGTTAGCCCAAAAGTCACATTGAGAGGGCCATTGAATCAATGTGAACATAATCTTATAATTTCATAGTCTTAATTAATCAATCATGTAATAGTCACCATAAAAATCATCTTATAAGTCATTATAATGCATCATTGAGCATTCATCATGAATAAAGATAATATAAAATACATCACATCAAAAGGAGGCACAAATATTTAGGTGGAAATCCAAATAGGAGAAAACCACCAAATCCTTTTTTGCTCAGTATTCAATTATTTTATATCAATTTGTAGTCCCCAACCTGTGGAAGTCAAATATCCCCAAATTTATGCAAGATTTCTCTTTTGACAGGATAAAACATAATTGAGGCATCAACCTCAAAGATGCAAGTGGTTGCCCCAAATTTATGCAAGATTCCTCTTTTGATAGGATAAAACATAATTGAGGCACCAACCTCAAAGATGCAAGTGGTTGCTTGCCATAGACTACAACCTAATTGAGGCTCCAACCTTTTGTAGAAAATCTTGTAGATTCACAAGCTCATGTAATATACTAAAACAAGAGACAGGAATCTACTTATACTCTTCACAGCAGAAGCACATAAAGATCGAGCAAAATAATAATCAACAAGAGGAAGAACGTCAATGTACCTTTTGTAGAAAATCTTGTAGATTCACAAGCTCATGTAGTATATAAAAACAAGAGACAAGAATCCACTTCTACTCTTTACAGTGGAAGCACATAAAGATCAAGTAAAACAATAATCAACAAGAGGAAGAACATCAATTTCACATAACACAATAAATATCCAGGGAAAGCCATAGCTTGTAACCCCACTATCTGTATTGCATTAATCAGAAATCCAAGATGATAATAAAATGTGTGTTCTCACAAGAACAATCCTAGCACTCAGCAAAATCAATCTCCAGCTCACAAGCAAGCTCAAGCCAAATCTAGGCCTCTTCTTTGCTCTCCAAGCCTCCTAGTTCCTTTCACCCTTGGTCAAAGAATTTGGATAAATACAATATGCTCTACTCAACCTTGAGCTTAACCTGCACAAGTATTTCCTATCCTCTACCTAATGACTTCCTTTGGCCAATACTTAACCAAATTTTCAAGCCTCTAAGCTTCTAATTCTTTGCACAATTCTTGAGAGAATTAGCCCATATTTAAAGGGAAATTCCTTAGTTCCTAAATGCATGCACTATTAGTACAACTCAGAAAAATCTAAAGCAAATAGTACAATCCCTGCACTCTAGACTCAATTGGGTCTTTCTTAGAATCAACATGCATGAGTTTCTGATGAGGGAATATTTAGTTAACTAGAGTAACACTAGTTGAGTGTACTAATGCATCAACTAACTATTAACTCACTATTAGTTCCTCAAACAGTTTGGAACTAATTTAACTGAACTTAACTCAATAAATTGAGTAACTAATTATAACACATACTTAACTCATCATGAACCCCTATCATAAAGGGAGAACATATACATGACTTCAAAAAGACTTCCAACTCGAAATTCCTATTTAATTAAGTTAATTAAACGTAATTAACTATTTGAATTACAATTTAATTCAAGGAAAAATTAAATTGGAACTTATGGATTTTGTTTTTAACATTTCTTGTTACTATTTTCAACACTCCTTTAATGCATCAACTAACTATTAACTCACTATTAGTTCCTCAAATAGTTTGGAACTAATTTAACTTAACTTAACTCAATAGATTGAGTTAACTAATTACAACTCATACTTAACTCATCCTGGACCCTTATAATATAGAGAGAACAAACACATGACTTCAGACTTCCAACTCAAAATTCCTATTTAATTAAGTTAATTAAACTTAATTAACTATTTACAGGTTGCTATGAGAAAAGAATTACAATTTAATTCAAAGAAAAATTAAATTGGAACTTATGGATTCTATTTTTAACATTTCTTGTTACTATTTTCAACACTCCTCAACAAGAAAGGAATTTAGCTCAATCTTGATCCTAAACCTTTGTAATGTTCTGCATGTAACACTTCTCTCAAGTGTTGTAGCTCCAACAACTCCAGAAACAAAAAACATCCAACCTGGATCAGAATGATGCCTCTATTATCAAAGTGTTTGACTATTATTGCCTCTACCAACTGAAAACTCCACGCTTATGTTGACTATGCCTTTCTACACTTGTTGTCAACCCTCTCTATGATCTTCTGTATCTGATAGCTCTAGCCTCTGCCACTTTGATCTCTGATTGCATCAATCCCAATTATTCATCATGTTACTATGTACTTTGGACTTCCGTAGCAAGGTACAATCCATGAGATAAAACCACTCAATGGACCCTGCCCAATTTCAGCCCTCTTGGGACTATCACTTCAAATCACCCCACCTCACAATTGGAAGTATGGCTACATCTGATCCCTCTGCCCACTTGTCTCAAAATTCCCCCCTAATGGAGGTCTTCGAATGAATGGGTGCCTCCACTCAGTGTCCTCTCATCTTCTCCAATTGTGGTTGCTCCATAATTATCTATGACTGCTTCTAAGATTTCTTCTTCTCTGATTGAGTGGATCTCTCCACTCAGTCTCCTCTTAGCTTCTCTAGTTAGGTTGCTCCACAACTTCCTGAAGTTGCTTCAGGGGCTTTTTTTGGGGATACATGTTGAAAGGTAATTTACTCTCCCTCTCAACCACCAAGTCTCTAACCTTTTCCTTTCTCCTCAAGTCTTTGCATGCATCTTGAACCTTAAGAGCATACAGGTTCTCGACCTGTGCACCAATTTGTTGCATCTGTCCCATGGTGTGTCTAAGGAAAACAATTCCCTTACTAAAAACCACATCATAGCCATAGTCTTCCAATACTATGACTAAAGCAAGATTCTTCTTTAGTCCTGGAACATACATCACATCTGTGATCCTAAGAGGGGAGCTAAACTCCCTCTGAAATGTAACTATACTGATCCCGGTAGCTCTATACCTCTCATCATCTCCAAAATATATGCTCTACTTAAGGTGTTTCTCCTCAAAATCACTAAAGAGATCTCTATTCCTTGTCATATGGAATGAAGCACCACTATCAAGATACCACATGACTCCCATGGCAGTGTCAACCATGCATGCAATAAGAGAGAAATCAAGTTCGAATGGTGAATCTAGAGCTTCACCTTCTGCCACTACTATCACCTGCTTCTTTCTTGCTTTCCTCTATGGGTAGTTCTTGGCATAGTGCCCATGCTTGTGACAGTGAAAGCACTTTACTTTCAAGTCCATCTTCATTCTACCTTCCTTGCCTCGGGACTTCTTTCCCTTAACCCACTTTTCCTTACTCACTAAGGAAAAATCCTCTTCCACCTCCTTAGAAGAGGTCCCATCTCTGGTGTTCCTCCTAATCTCATCCTGCATCAAATCCGACCATAATTGTTCCCAATTTGGCAGCTTCTTCCGACCATTTACAAAGTCTGATAACTATGCCAACTCTTTGGGAGTCCAAGAAGAGAAAGGCTCACCATACCTTCCTCAGCAACCATGATTCCAACACTTCAAAGTTCATTGAGACATTGAGTGAACTTGGTCAAGTAATTTGGAATTGACTCGCTCGCCTCCATTTAGATTTTTCAAAGTTTATCTTTTAGTGCCAACTTCCTTTGGTCACTGACATTTTGGAAAAGGTCCTTTAATTCTTTCCACATTGCATATGGATTTTCCTTCCCATGGAAACTGGAGACAATGTGCTCTCAAACTCCCTAAAGGATTATTTGCCTCTCCTTTGCCACACATTTCTTCCACTCGGCTAGATTCTGAGCATCCAATGTTGGTGGCTTAGGAATCCAATGTTGGCAGCTTACAAATGTCCTGATCAATGAATTCCTTCAAGTTGTTATCCTCCAACACAACCTCCATCCTATCCTTCTAGGATATATAATTTGAGCTTCCATCTAAGACATACTCGATCCACAAACCATAGAATGCCATATGTAAGACATACTCGATCCACAAACCATAGAATGCCATATGTAAGACATACTCGATCCACAAACCATAGAATGCCATATGTCGATCCTGAAGTATGTATTGCAAACTCAAATTTCACCTATAACTCAGAAACTCAAAACTTCAAAATCTCCTCTGGCGAGTTGGTTTAAATATCATAAATATCTCCCTCATATCTGAGGAATGCCAATGCTCAAAACCCCACTATCTATATTGCATTAATATCCAAGATGATAATACAATGCTTTTTCTCACAAGAACAATCCCAAAGTAAAATCAATCTCCATCTCACAAGAAAGCTCAAGCTAAAACCAAACCTCTTCTCTTCTCTCTAAGCCCACTATTTCCTTGCACCCTTGGTCAAATAATTTGGATAAATAAAATATGCTCTGCTCAACTTAACCTGCATAATTATTTCTTATCCTCCACCTAATGATTTCTGGCAAATACTTAGCCAAATTTCCAGCTCATATTTAAAGGGAGAATCCTCAATTCCTAAATGCATGCACTACCACTATCTGTATTGCATTAATCAGAAATCCAAGATGATAATACAATGCTTGTTCTCACAAGAACAATCCCAACACTCATTAAAATCAATCTCCATATCACAAGCAAGCTCAAGCCAAAATAAGAAATCCAAGATGATATTATAATGCTTGTTCTCACAAGAACAATCCCAACACTCATAAAATCAATCTCCATCTCACAAGCAAGCTCAAGCCAAATCCAAGCCTCTTCTCTACTCTCCAAGCTTGTTATTTCCTTGGAGAGTAGAGAAGAGAAAATCCTCAATTCCTAAATGCATGCACTACCACTATCTGTATTGCATTAATCAGAAATCCAAGATGATAATGCAATGCTTGTTCTCACAAGAACAATCCCAACACTCATTAAAATCAATCTCCATCTCACAAGCAAGCTCAAGCCAAAATTAGAAATTCAAGATGATATTACAATGCTTGTTCTCACAAGAACAATCCCAACACTCATAAAATCAATCTCCATCTCACAAGCAAGCTCAAGCCAAATCCAAGCCTCTTCTCTACTCTCCAAGCTTGTTATTTCCTTGCGCCCTTGGTCAAATAATTTGGATAAATACAATATGCTCTGCTCAACCTTGAGCTTAACCTTCACAAGTATTTCTTATCCTTCGATTAATGACTTCCTTTGTCCAATACTTAGACAAATTTCCAAGCCTCCAAGCTTCTAATTCTTTACACAATTCCTGAGAGAATTAGCCCATATTTAAAGGGAAATTCCTTAATTATTGAATGCATGCACTATCAGTGCAACTCAAAAAAATCTTAAACAAATAGTACACTGTCCCTACACTCTAGTCTCATTAGGGCCTTTCTTAGAATTAAATTACATGAGTTTCTAATGAGGGAATATTCAATTAACTAGAGTAGCACTAGTTGAGTTCACTAATGCATCAACTAACTATTAACTCACTATTAGTTCAGTATTAGTATTTCTTATCCTTCGCTTAATGACTTCCTTTGTCCAATACTTAGCCAAATTTCCAGGCCTCCAAGCTTCTAATTCTTTACACAATTCCTGAGAGAATTAGCCCGTATTTAAAGGGAAATTCCTTAATTATTGAATGCATGCACTATCAGTGCAACTCAAAAATAGTACATTGTCCCTGCACTAGTCTCAATAGGGCCTAGTCTCAATAGGGCCTTTCTTAAAATTAAAATACATGAGTTTTTGATGAGGGAATATTCAATTAACTAGAGTAGCACTAGTTGAGTTCACTAATGCATCAACTAACTATTAACTCACTATTAGTTCACTATTAGTATTTCTTATCCTTCGCTTAATGACTTCCTTTGTCCAATACTTAGAAAAATTTCCAAGCCTCCAAGCTTCTAATTCTTTACACAATTTCTGAGAGAATTAGCCCGTATTTAAAGGGAAATTCCTTAATTATTGAATGCATGCACTATCAATGCAACTCAAAAAAATCTTAAACAAATAGTACACTGTCCCTGCACTCTAGTCTCAATAGGGCCTTTCTCAGAATTAAAATACATGAGTTTCTGATGAGGGAATATTCAATTGACTAGAGTAGCACTAATTGAGTTCACTAATGCATCAACTAACTATTAACTCACTATTAGTTCCTCAAACAGTTCAGAACTAATTTTACTAGACTTAACTCGATAAACTGAGTTAACTAATTACAACTCATACTTAACTTAATAAACTGAGTTAACTAATTACAACTCATACTTAACTAATACTAGACCCCTATAATATAGGGAGAACATATACATGAATTCAAAAATACTTCCAACTCAAAATTCCTAAGTTAATTAAGCTAATTAAACTTAATTAACTATTTGCAAGTTGATATGAGAAAAGAATTACAATTTAATTCAAGAACAAATTAAATTGGAATTTTTAGATTCTATTTTTAACATTTCCTGTTGCTATTTTCAACACCTTTATAATGATTAGGCTCCAACCTACTTTAGTTTGCTGTTGGTTTTGGCCACAAGTGTGTCTGAATTCCTATTTCTTTGGGAGTAATGTTGCTAATGTGGAAGGTTTGTATGGTGTGTTTCCATCAATTCCACTTCTTTCAGGTGACTTAGGAGGTCAAATCATATCATAGTAACCTCTTGTCATATGTTTACCCCAGTTGGATGGTTACTTGGGTAGATGTTAGAGGACGGTGTTACAAAGTGGTGTTAGAGGAGGTCAAATCATATCATAGTAACCTCTTGTCATATGTTTACCCCAGTTGGATGGTTACTAGGGTAGATGTTAGAGGATGGTGTTACAAAGTGGTGTCAGAGCATGGTTCACCCCTCAGACTATGGGTTGTGTGTTGGTCATGCATTCATGTTGGTTGTGTATCATGTTGTGAGACCATGTGCTTGTTGCATTTGGATGGCATGGGTCATGGTTATAGTGATGTCTCCATGGGAAGTTATTTTTGTGGAGTGTGTCATCATGAGTGCATGGTTGATTATGCATCACTTATGCACGTTAGTTTTCACATGTGAGTTGTCATGCATGAGTTCATGATATTTGTAGTTGATATGGTTAGGCATTGAAGACTAAACTCTATCTAGAATGATGGTTATATGCTTATATTTTTATGTATTATATCTATATATGTTGTCATGATTATGTTATAAATGTATTATGGTGATTGGTTGATCTAGGTATCCTCCCCGAATTATGCTAAAGTACGTTGGTTTATTATGACTTCGTTTAGTTGAATGTTATACCTTGCAAGGAGAATATCAGAGATGACTAGCAAGATGGTAGACTATAGTTCCCAAGACTCTCCCTATGGATCAGATAAGCAACATAGTGTGGGGCACTCTTTTGATTTAGAAGATACATTAAGAATCTTAAAGGAAGAAATAAGAATTTGTAAGGGTGACAATGACCAAATCATATAGGCACATGAGAAACAAGCAAAGATAAACAAGCAGAGATAAATGCAGTAATACTTTAGAGTTTGTCATAATTGCAGAGGGGCCACTTTGAATTAGCCATGAGAAGGAGAACAGAATTAATGGGGCATATGGCAATCGGTCACATGGTGGTCATAGGTCAACTAGAGATGACACTGTGAGAGATGGTGGGTCATTGGATACTATCGATAGGAGAGGTGATAAACACAGGTACTATTCTAGTTCTAGTTCTGACAAGCATGATGATCGACATTGTTATCATCCTTATAGGAGGAGTGATAGGGGATACTTGAGTGATACTTTAGAGTTTGTCATAATTGCAGAGGGGCCACTTTGAATTAGCCATGAGAAGGAGAACACAATTAATGGGGCATATGGTAATCGGTCACATGGTGGTCATAGGTCAACTAGAGATGACACTATGAGAGATGGTGGGTCATTGGATACTCTCGATAGGAGAGGTGATAAACACAGGTACTATTCTAGTTCTGGTTCTGACAAGCATGATGATCGACATTGTTATCATCCTTATAGGAGGAGTGATAGGGGATACTTGAGTGATAGGGGATACTTGCTGGATGATTTTAAGAAAATAAATCCACCTACATTTGATGGATAAATGAAGAAATCATGATGATCGACATTGTTATCATCCTTATAGGAGGAGTGATAGGGGATACTTGAGTGATAGGGGATACTTGCTGGATGATTTTAAGAAAATAAATCCACCTACATTTGATGGATAAATGAAGAAATCACAAGATGTAGAGGAATGGTTGCTAGGTATGTGGAAGTTCTTCAGGTTGCATGATTACTCAAAAACATGAAATCTAGAATAGCTACATTAAAGAAGACATTTGGTGCGAAGATGTGAAGAATGTCAAAGGTATTCATGAGGACTTACTATGCGTGAGTTCAAGAGGCTATTCAAGAAGAATTACATATCGAAGAGATACTTTGATGACAGGGCAAAGGAATTCTGAGCTAAAGATGGGATCAATGATAGATGAGGAGTACAATGAGGAGTTCACTCGCGGGTTCTTGGATCTACTAAGGTAATTCTGAGCTAAAGATGGGATCAATGATAGATGAGGAGTACAATGAGGAGTACACTAGCAGGTTCTTGGATCTACTAAGGTATGTGCCTTACCTCAAGGAGGAGAAGGATGAGATTCAAATATTCACTAGTGGGCTACCAATTGCATTCACTAAGGTATGTGCCTTACCTCAAGGAGAAGGATGAGATTCAAATATTCACTAGTGGGCTACCAATTGCATTCAAAGACATGATTGAGTCTGATGAGCCTAGATCATTAGAGGAGGCCATTTGAAAGCTAAATCATTTCTATGAAGAATTGAAGCATCGATCTAAGTCTAAGATATACTGGAAAAGTAATGCAACAAACAAAGGAAAATGGGACCAGAAGTGAGAAAGACCTTAGGGTACAGGTAATAGAGAGAATGAAGTTCCATCCAAGAATTTCAATGCATCAGAGGATAGGGACATCAATCTGAGGAGTAGAAAAAGGATGTAAGCTGGAAGCCTATAGAGTGTTGGACTTGTGGAAAAGATCATTGCAGGAGGGATTATCCATAGAATGGAGGTAGGCCTAAGATATATATTGCACAGTATGCACAGACTATTGGGGATGTTGGTCAAAGTGTTCCTCATAGGGACATCAATCTGAGGAGTAGAAAAAGGATGTAAGCTGGAAGCCTATAGAGTGTTGGACTTGTGGAAAAGATCATTGCAGGAGGGATTATCCATAGAATGGAGGTAGGCCTAAGATATATATTGCACAGTATGCACAGACTATTGGGGATGTTGGTCAAAGTGTTCCTTATCCATAGAATGGAGGTAGGCCTAAGATATATATTGCACAGTATGCACAGACTATTGGGGATGTTGGTCAAAGTGTTCCTCATATCTATGAGGCAGTGGATAGAGAGAATGAAGTGCCATCTAAGAAGTTCAATGCATCAGAGGATAGGGACATTGATCTGAGGAGTAGAAAAGGGATGTAAGCTGGAAGCCTATAGAGTGTTGGACTTGTGGAAAAGATCATTGTAGGAGAGATTATCCATAGAATGGTGGTAGGCCTAAGATATATATTGCACAGTAGGCACAAACTATTGGGGCACAAACTATTGGGGATGTTGGTCAGAGTGTTCCTGATATCTATGAGGAAATGGATAGCTGGCAGGCAGATCATCGGGATTTTATCATTGAGATGGACAATAAGCTTTGTGATCAAGTTGTTTCTATTTTGATTGAACTTGGATCTAATTATAGTTATGTTAGTCCTAACCAAGTAGATAGTGTGGTTTGAATAAAAAATTCCATCCATAGTTTTGGTTAGTGTAGTTAACAGACAGGCAGATCATCAAGAATTTATCATTGAGATGGACAATAAGCTTTGTGATCAAGTTGTTTCTATTTTGATTGAACTTGGATCCAATTATAGTTATGTTAGTCCTAACCAGGTAGATAGTGTGGTTTGAATAAAGAATTCCATCCATAGTTTTGGTTAGTGTAGTTGGCTACAGGTACTAAGAAGGAATTTCACCATTGTGTAAGAGCTTGTGTATTTGATTTGAATGGTTAGGCATTTATCATTGAGATGGATAGTAAGGTTTGTGATAAAGTTGTTTCTATTTTGATTGACCATGGATCTAATTATAGTTATGTTAGTCCTGACCAAGTGGATAATTATGGTTTGAATAAAGAAGTGCAGGTTTGAATAAAGAAGTGCATCCAAAGTCTTGGTTAGTGCAGCTGGCTACAGGTACTAAGAAGGGAGTTCACCATTAGGTAAGAGCTGCATTTGATTTGAATAGTATAATTGTTGGGATCATACAATATGTTATTGGGCATAGATTGGTTATACCTTCATAGAACCAAGGTGGACGGTTATGAAAAAGACATTGAGTTCTTGGATGACAGTGGGGAACAAAGAGTTTTGTGAGGTAAGAAAAAAGTGACATCAGTTAGGATGGTGAAAACTATGCAGTCAAAGCATAGTCACAGAAAAGGGTCTGGGTTATTTGTCGTACATATCTCTAGTGAAAAAGGTAAGGAAGTTGAGGATGCACATGCTTTAAGAAGGTACCCAGTTCTACAGAAGTTTTAGGATGTATTTCCTATAAAGATTTCAGAGTTTCCACCTCACAAGGAAGTATACTTTTCTATTGAATTGGTGTTAGGGGAAACTCCAACATAAAAAGCACCTTACAGGATGAGCACACATAAGTTGGTAGATTTTAATATGTACTTAAAGAAAATGTTGGACAATGGATACATTAGGCCAAGTGTATCACCATGGCGTGCACCAGTACTTTTTGTGAAGAAGAAAGATGGTAATATCAGATTGTGCATTGACTACTGGTATTTGAACAAAGTAACCATCAAGAACAGGTATCCTCTACCAAGGATTTATGACTTGTTCGATCATTAAAAGGGAGAAGCAATGTTCTCAAATATTGATCTAAGATCCATATATCACCAAGTACAGATTAAAGAAGAGGATGTTGGCATTATGATATAGGCATTGTCCTTGATGGTAACTCACTCAAATGAAAGATCACAGTGCAAGAGGTCAAAAGCATAAGCAAAGAATTACAAATAAAACTCCAAAGAATGAAGAAATAGAGGTATACCCAGGTTCACCTTGTCTAAGTTGCATATACACACAGGTTTACTGAAAAAATGAGCGTATATGTACACACACACTTTCACAAAAGGAAAAGAACATATATCTTGAAAAAACCAAAAGTTTTTTGGTCCAAGGTATTTCTTGGTCCAAGGTATTTGATTGGTCCAAGGTATTTGGTCCAAGGTATTAGTCCTAAGTAGTTTTGGTCCATGGTATTGAGAAAGGCCTAAAACTATATAAGGAGGAGAAGATCATTAGGCCAAGTGAGTGCAAGTATTTGAATATCTTATGAAGTGTTGGATCATATATGTAGGTTAATGAGCTTCTGATGGTTTGCTTGATTTGATCTAAGGATGCACCTATATGGCGGATGAAGGTTGACAGACCGAGATCATAAAGGCTTAATAGTATTATCATTATGTGGTTTGATCTTGAAAAGTCTAGATCTGAATACTAACGCATGTTTTATTCTATAAATGTGATGATCTGGGTATGACTGAAGTCTAGAATAGTTGTAATGTTTTAAGTTAGCATTTATAGATCTGTATGTAGATTTTCTTTAGTAAAAGAGCATATGCATGCTGGTTTAGCATATTAAAGTAGCATATACATCATAAATTTGAATTTGCAAATATGTACGTTGGTTCTCTTTGGTAAAAGTGCATATACACGCTAGTTCGACACATGGGATTAGAGTATACCTTATGAAGTATGATGTTTAAATTTTCAGTTGTTTCTGTTTACTGTTGTAGAGTTCTAGGTTCTGCTTTGTGTTCTAGTGACTGTATTCTAGTGACAATGTTCTGAATGATCAGATTGATTGATTATGATTTGCTTCAGTGATGATGGGTTGTCAAGTGATTGATTGATTCAGTTGTGGTTGATTCAGAAAGTGATGATTGAGTTTTAGTGATTGGTTGATGCAAATGTATTTGATGGTTGTATTGCAGTTATGATTTTCTGAGTTTCAATGTTGTTGATGGGTCCAGTATGAAAATTGGATGAAATGTGGCCTTCATATTGTGGTGTTGTGTTCTAGGAGTATCCAGTTTGGAAATTCATGAAACATGGTCTATGGTGGAAGAGTGGAGTTTTCTATAGGCTAGCACCTATGTACTAGTAAACATATTGGATAGTACAAGATCTAAGTGGTTGTAGCTCCCTTCCAGTAGTAGCTGGAGAATGAGAGAAGGTTGTTTGATGGGTCCAGTATGAAAATTGGATGAAATGTGGCCTTCATATTGTGGTGTTGTGTTCTAGGAGTATCCAGTTTGGAAATTCATGAAACATGGTCTATGGTGGAAGAGTGGAGCTTTCTATAGGCTGGCACCTATGTACTAGTAAACATATTGGATAGTACAAGATCTAGGTGGTTGTAGCTCCCTTCCAGTAGTAGCTGGAGAATGAGAGAAGGCTGTATCCTTTTGCAAGTGGGTGCCTACATACTGGTATAAGTCTACACCAATACATGATTGTAAACAGATTTTCTTATTATTAAAAAGACGACAGAGACAACAACAACAGGTGGTTTTTACCCACATTGGGTTTCCACCTTATATCTTGGTGTTCATGTGTGTTGGTTATGTGTGATGCTTTATTCTGATTTTACTGCACCGTCTAATAAATATCCGATATAATAGTTTAAGCTCAATACATGATAAATTGTCTAAATCAAAAGTTCTCTGCATATACGTTGGTTGCTTTAAGTACAATCACGTGTACACGCTAGTTCACTTCACTAAAGTAGCATATATAAATATGTTTGGGAAATAAGATTATATATATGATAATACTAAATATGTTTGGGAAATAAAATTATAGATATGATAATACTGATTCACCCCCCTCTTAGTATTATTTCCAACAGAGGACATCTAAGATAACCTTCCAGACGAGGTATGGGCATTATGAGTTTGTTTTAGTTCCATTTTGTTTAACTAATGCTCCAACTACCTTTATGTGCTTGATGAATAGTGTGTTTCCTTCGTACTTGGATAAGTTTTTTATTGTGTTCATTGATGAAATATTGGTATAGTCTAAAAATGAAGAGCATGTTGAGCACTTAGTAGCAGTGTTGAGATTCTTGAGAGAGCATCAATTGTATGATAACTTAGTAGCAATGTTGAGATTTTTTAGGGAGCATCAGTTGTATGCTAAGCTTAGCAAGTGCAATTTCTTTTAGACTAGGTACACTACTTGGGACATGTGGTTTCCAAGGATGGCACAACAATGGATCTAGGAAAGATAAGAGCTATCATGGAGGGGAAAGCTCCTAGAAATGTAGATGAGGCAACATCCTTCATGGGATTGGCAGGCTATTATAGGAGTTTCATCAAGAGCTTCTTGTAGATTTCTTATCTTATCACATCATTATAGATGAAAGGTAAGAAGTTTGAATGGATAGAGTGTGCGACCAGTTTTGAGTAGCTCAGCAATTGTCGACACATGCAACAGAGTTAAAGATTGCAGATTCAGACAAAGAGTCTATAGCATGTACATATGGTTAGTAGCAATGTTGAGATTATTAAGAGAGCACAATTTATCTTAGATTGGGGTACACTACTTGGGACATGTGGTTTCCAAGGATGGCACAACAGTGGATCCATAAAAGATAAGAGCTAGCATGGAGGGGGAAGCTCCTAAAAATGTAGATGAGGTGACATCCTTCATGGGATTCACGGGCTATTATAGGAGTTTCATCAAGAGCTTCTCGTAGATCGTAGGAAAGGTAAGAAGTTTGAATGGATAGAGGAGTGTGTGACCAGTTTTGAGCATCTCTGTCAGTTGTTGACACATGCACTAGAGTTAAAGATTACAGAGTTGTTGACACATGCACTAGAGTTAAAGATTACAGATTTAGACGTACATATGCTTTCAAGAGAGGAATTGGTGGAGTCCTTATAAAATATGGAAATTTGGTATGATTTGAGTCACGAAAACTAAGTGAGAACGAACATAACTACCCAACACATCATCTTGAGTTGGCAACGATCATTCATGCATTAAACATGTGGAGGCACTATCTTCTTGGTAGATTGTTTGTATTAATGAGTGATCATAGTGGTTTGTGGTATCTATTTGACCATTTGAACCAGAATGGAAAGCATGCTTGATGGTTGGCCATGATCAGTGAGTTTTATTTTAAGATCAAATACATCAAAGGAAAGGAGAATAGGGTTGAAAATGCTCTTAGCATGTGGATACAGGTAAATCACTTAGCAACTATGAGCTCCTACAGGACAGATTTACAGGATACGATCTGGTAGGGAAGTCAACAGGATGACAAGCACAGATTGCAGCAGAGTTCAAGGAGTAATACAGGTACAGTTTGTGGTATACGTACAGGTACTAGTATTGGGACAAGTACAGGTGGTGGTATAGGTACAGGTAGTGGTACAAGTACACAGGATGTGGACTATAATCTCACGGAAAGTAGATTGGTTAGATTTAAAGACAATATATATGTTTTAGATAACAGTGAGCTCAAGAAGGTGATCTTGATGAATTTTCATACAAATCCATATTTAGGTCACCTAGGATATCAGAAGACACTAACAACAATGAAAAAATTATATTATTGACCGAATTCAAAGAAAGACGTAGTAGATTTTTTGTTTAGGTTTTTGGATTTTCAACAGGTGAAGGCAGAGTGCAAGCATCCAAATGGACTGCTACAACCGATTGCAATCCCAGAGTGGAAATGGGAGGTCATTTCCAAGTACTTTATCACAAGATTTTCGAGGAAAGTGAGACAACATGATTCCATCATGGTAGTGGTGGATAGATTGACCAAGGTAATGCACTTCATTCCAGTGAAGTATAAAGACACTAACAACAATGAAGAAATTCTATTATTAACTGAATTCAAAGAGATACGTAGTAGAGTTTGTGTTTAGGTGTTTGGATTTTCAATAGGTGAAGGCAGATTGCAAGCATCCAAATGGACTGCTACAACCGATTGCAATCCCAGAGTGGAAATGGGAGGTCATTTCCAAGTACTTTATCACAGGATTTTCGAGAAAAGTGAGACAACATGATTCCATCATGGTAGTGGTGGATAGATTGACCAAGGTAATGCACTTCATTCCAGTGAAGTATAGATTCTTAGTTAGCGATGTAGCATAGGTCTTCATTAGAGATGTGGTTAGGTTGCACCTTTTTCCAAAGAATATTGTGTCAGATAGGGATGCAAAGTTCACTTGCAAGTTTTGGAAGGAATTGTTTGCAGGTTTGGGCATAGATTTGGCCTTCAATACAACTTATCATCCGTGGACAAATGGATAGATAGAGAGGGTCAAAAGGATATTTCAGGACTTGTCGAGGATGTATGTGATGCATCAACAGTGGAAGTGGGAAGAGTATATTCCACTGGTAGAGTTCTCTTACAAAAACAGGTACCAAGAGTCTCTAAGGATGAGTCTGTTTGAGGCATTGTATGGGCAGAGTTGTAATAGTCCCATTAGTTGGAGTGATCCAGTTAATAGGGTGTTGATTGGACCAAACATGCTGTCAGACATGGAGCAAGAAATGCAAGTAATCAAGAAGAATTTCAAAATAGCATAGGATAAGAGGAAGATATATGCAGATAAGAATAGGTTGTTAAAGGAAGTGTACTTGTGCGGGAGAATTGGGCCAATATCCTATCGACTTGTTCTACCTGATAGTGAAAGTCCATGATGTTTTCCATGTGTCATTGCTTAAGAAGTATGTTAAAGATGTGAATCATGTGATTGAATGGTTTGTATTTTAGGTGGAGCAAGATGGATAATTCCAATCAGATCCTCAATGTATATTACAGGAAAATATGCTTAGGTGGAGCAAGATGGATAATTCCAATCAGAGCCTCAATGTATATTGCAGGAAAATATGCTCATGCTCTGAAACCGAGCAATCGAGCAAGATAAATTGCAATGGAAACACTTTGGGCCAGATTAACCTACATGGGAGATGAGATCGCAGATTAGATGTGGGCTATATATCCTTCCTTATTCTTTGGTTGAGTGAATGTTTTGGTATATGACTTTGGTATATGTTTTGGTACGTGTTTTGGTGATGCTAAGTATATGTACATATGTATATGGATGTAAATACTTCCATGAGTGGGTGTCATGTCATTATGATTTTATACTTGTTATGTTGTCATTTTGGTTTTCTTTTCAGTAGGATGATCATTGTAAATACTACAACAAACTATGTTATAAATACCCATGGGCAGTATGTTTTTCTTACCATGTTGGTTTCTTCTCAGTAGGATGATCATTGTAAATACTACAACGAACTATGGTATAAATCTCCATGGGCAGTATGTTTTTCTTACCATAGTCTTGTGGTTATAGGTGTTGTCAAATGTCGAGAATGGTGTTCCCGCAAGGGGGAGGGTTTTGTAATATCCCTGGTTAAAATTCCATGTAATAAAAGTTAATAAAGAAAAAATAATAACCATTGTTGATGGGACACTTATTCCAAGCTAAATGTTGGGTAAAAGCATAGTGATGGGGATCACTTGTGGTTAATTAACGGCTAAGGAAATTGGAAAAGGCAATGGCAAAGGCTTTGGAAAGGAAAAGTGGCACTTTGGCACAATTAATTATGAAAATAATGGAAATTAGGAGAAAAAGGAGGTGAAAGGTCACATGATGCATGTGAGGAAAATGAAGAAAATAGAGGCCTCATTAATGAAAATGTTTCTAAGGACACTTATTCCAAGCTAAATGTTGGGAAAAAACTAGTGATGGGGATCACTTGTGGTTAATTAATGGCTAAGGAAATTGGCAAAGAAAATGGCAAGGGCTTTGGAAAGGAAAAGTTTCATTTTGGCACAATTAATTATGAAAATAATGGAAATTATGAGAAAAGGGAGGTGAAAGGTCACAAGATGCATGTGAGGAGGAAAATGAAGGAAACTAATGAAAAATGAAGAAAATAGAGGCCTCTTTAATGAAAATGCTTCTAAGAATCAGTTCATAGACTTTTCTTAGTTCAATTTTGGAGATCTCTCTCTATTCTCTCTCTCTCATACTCTTGGACACATTTTTTTCTTGGAGCACTCTTGGAGAGTGTGGCATACTAGGATTTTTGGATAAAGAAGTAAAACGAAGAGCAAGAAAGTGTAAGAGGAAATCAAGATTAGCAGCTACAGTGAGATTTTCTTACGGGTACCGAGATGCATGTATGTTTTCCTCACTAGTTTTTGCATGCATGTGGTTTATTGGTCCTGATCTGTCACTGGCATGGAGGATTACTTGGATTGACAGTGGATTTTCTTAATATTGTCATTTACTAGATAGCCATGGTGTTGTGGGTTCATTTCTTTGTTTTTTGGTTGGTTCACATGTTTCCTTTAGCTTGGGTTGAGTTATTAGTTCTTGAAATCCCTAATTGGACAAATGCTTTGGAAGCCCTGTAACATCTTGGGTTGAGTTACTATTCTTACAAGCTTTAGTTGTACAAATGCTCTAGAATCCCTTGGTGCATTTAGTTACTAGTCCTAGATTCCTTGGTTAGACAAAGGCTTTGGAATCCCAAAGTAAGTTGTGGGTTGAGTTACTAGTTGTGGAAGCCATGGTTGGAATAAATTCTCTAGAGCCCTGGAAGGCTTCGGTAGAGACCAATATAATGATGCTTTTATGATGTACAACTATGAGGAGGAATCATTGGTTGATGGTTTAATGTGGTTGGCCTTTAGAAGTCCTAGATGATTTTTGATTGATGTGTTTCATGAGATCTCACATTCATGCTTTGAATATGGCACGAGGATGGTTGGCTGACGAGCTTTTTGGCTCAACCATGTCTAAAGTTAGGTGGTTTGTAGAATACGTCCCACAACTAGTTGGCATTTTCATCATTAATATGAGGTTATTTCCCCTTTTTATTTCATGAGTATTATACTAGTTTATATGTGTATTATATGGTTTTTGTTTCCTTGGTATTTGTCCTAGATGATTTTGGATTGATGTGTTTCATGAAATCCCACTTTCATGCTTGGAATATGGCACGGGGGTGGTTGGCTGAAGAGATCTTTAGCTCAGCCATGTCTACAGAGATGGTTCATGGAAGTCCCACAACTGCATGGAATTTGCATCATTAATATGAGGTTATTTCCCCTTTTTATTTCATGAGTATTTTTCTAGTTTATATGTGGATTATATGGTTGTTGTTTCCTTGGTATTTGTCCTAGATGTTTTGGATTGATGTGCTCCATGAGATCCCACATTCATGCTGATATTTTTGGCTCAGCCATGTCTACAGTCAGGTGGTTCATGGAAGTCACACAATTGGTTGGAATTTTCATCATTAATATGAGTTTATTTCCCCTTTTTATTTCATGAGTATTATAATAGTTCATATGTGGATTATATGGTTGTAGTTTCTTTTGTATTTATGTTGTTATCATGCTGGTGATGAACATGTATTATGAAAATAGCTATGTATGGCTCTCATCATGTTTTTACTTGTAAACAAATGAATAGTATATCTATGGCCTAATGGATGAAATTGCGACTAATGTGTTGAGGCATCAATGTTTCTTAGGGATTCTCAGATGAGTATGAGACCCCTATGCTTAGATTCATTGTTTACACATGATTACATATTTGTGATATGTTTGGCAGAATACCTATCATGGCTAGTATGGGTCTAGTCAAGGGCTTGCTCAAGCAATTTCCTTTACATCATCATTTCCTTATTACCTTTTTTTTCTGAAGGTGTAATGTAGTTATGGGTAGTGACCTGGGCTCTAGGCCTAAAAAATTGGCTCAAATAATGGGGACGTTGCACAACATTAAGAAACATAGTCCCTGGACATTGGCATACCATGTTGTGGGACTGTCCAAATCCTTCTGGATGCATGCATGCCCATAGCATGGGAGCGTCTAGGAGTTAACTGGTCTAAAAAAATAGTGATACCTAGGGGTTGGTTACTTGAGAGGTTAGGATGGTTCCCAGGAGTCATTTTATTGATGTGGAAGGTTTGTATGGTTTGTTTCTGTTAGTTCCACTACCTTAAGGTGACTTAGGAGGTCGAATCATATCATAGTAACTTCTTCTCACATGTTTACCCTGATTGGTCAATTACTTGGGTAGATGTGGGAGGAGAGTGTTACATTTCCCAAGTAGTGGAAACCCTAAAGCTAATGGCCAGAAAACGAGATCCCACAGGACTAGGATACAAGGGTAACCACAAAATAGAGAAGTGGAGAGAAGAATACATACTTAACCCACTCTTTAAGCCGAATCCCCCCACCAATCTATGCCCAAAAGTTCCCATACAAGTAAGGAAAATTACTCAATACCAATGAAAATCCATACCTTTGGGGTTAGGAGGCCCACCTTCAAACATACAATCATAAAGAATGGGTGAGGGACCACATGGATGGCTCAAGTGGCGGAGATAATGTCACATCGAGCTATATGGTTGTTGCAAGGGGATGTTGGTTGTTGGCTATGGACCATCGAGGAGAAAAATTCTCCTATATACACTACCCACAGGTTCTGGGTAACATGACCAAATATGAACACCATGAATTCTTAGTAGTGATATTTATATTGGAAAATGTATCAGCCACATTTTTTTGTCTCACAAACATGTTCCCAACAAATACGTGGATAAATTTGTGTTGGTTTTTATTATGACATCTTAATGTACTCAAAAGACCAAATAGGAGCATGAAAAACACCTCAAGGTTGTGTTGCAGTTGTTATGAGAGCATCAATCATATGTTAATATCAATAAATTCAATTTCTTCCAATCACAACTAGGTCGTTTTATCTCCAAGGAAGGAGTGGAAATTGATATTAAGAATAAAAGTGTTATACCAATGTAGCCTGCTCTCTAAAATGTAAAAAAGGTCAAATCTTTTATGAGGCTAGTAGGATATTACAAGAGATTCATTCAAGGATTCTCAAATATTATACACCTAATTATATCATTGCAAAAAAATGATGTGAGATTTCATTAGACATCAAAATCTACAACAAATGTTGAACAACTAAAGCGCTTTCTTACACATGGACCTATTTTAAAGGTTATAAACTCGAATAAATATTTCCCAATTTTCACATATGCATGCAAGAAATATTAGGTGGAGTTCTCATGAAAGATGGATATGTGCTAAGCTATGAATCTAGGAAATTAAATGAGCATAGGAGAAACTATGTGACGCATATTTTAGAGGTTACAACCATTATGCATGCTTTAAAAATTTGGAGGAACCATTTCCTTGGAATAAAGTTCACATTAATGACAAATTACAATGAGAAAACATATTTATTTGATCAACATTTATTGAATGAATATAAATGGATGGACCTTATTAGTTGGTTTTATTTTGAGATCAAGCACATTAAAAGAAAGGAAAATCTAGTGGCAAATGCACTCAATAGAAGCATGCAAATAATGGATATGGTATCCATAAGCACATGTGAGCCAAACATTAAATAATGAATCAAAGAAGCATTGCAAGGAGATGAGAACTTCTAACATGTAAATAAGTGCTTGTAGAAAGAACCCAAGGAATAAATAAGATAAAATTGTCAACTAGCCATAAATGGACTAATGTTGTTTGAAAATAGCCTACACATATTAATTATGAATGAATTAAGAAAAATCATAATGGATGAGTTTTACATGAGATCAGTATATTTTAAATGTATGGAATGGAATCCAAACACCCAGTAGGTTTGTCGTAACCAATACAAATTCGAAAATGGAAATAAGAAGTTGATATCAATGGAATTCAACATTGAATTACCAATAACTCCCAAAAAGAATGATGTAATTATTGTAGTAATAGATAATTTTAGCAATATAACTCACTTTATATTATATAAGGCAATCAATATTATCCAAATTTTATGAAGAAAATATTTAGATTACACTAGAAGCCCAAGAAAATAATATTTGATTAGAATGTCAAGTTAAATTTTTATTTTTGGATATATTTATTTAAAATTAGGAACCTTCACACTGATGGAAAAATAAAAGGAGTAAAAAAAATGAAAGACGTGCTCAGGATGTATGTCATGCACCATCCCAAGAAAAGAGAATATTTTTTTCCTCTGGTGTAATTGTCATACAATAATGGCTATCAAGAGTAACTAATATGATCCCTTTTGAAGCCCTATATGGAAAAAAGTCCAATATCCCAATCAACTATATAATGGACAGAGCCATAATTGGGATAGAAATGTTAAAGGAAACAAAATATGAGGTATTTAGCATAAGGAAACATTAAAGTTAACCTTATATAGGAAAAATAGCTACGTAGACCAAAACAAAATACATAATGAATTTCATGTGGGAGAGCATGTATATCTCCTATTCAAGCCCAAGAGAATCTGCTTGAGAGTGGCATCATGTGTGAATCTAGCACAAGATATTGGTGTTCCTTCCATATCTTCGAGAGAATGAGACCAATATTATACATAAATTCTTTGCCTCCCATAATGAAGGTAGATAATGTACTCCATATCTAAATTATTAAAATATATATACAAAATCACATTATTGATTGGAAATTGATAGAAGTGAAAATGAACAGAGAATTCCATCCAAAACCATAGTGCATAGTAGATAGAGGGGGAAGACCATGCTCCAAAATTGGGTCATTGAGGGTATCAAGGTGCAATGGGAGCACTTTTAACAAAATCAAGCATCATGGAAGATGAAGGATTACATAAAAAAGGATTACCCATTTTTTTTACTATATAAAAATCAATTTTATGAGCAATGAAACATTCAGGCTAATTTTCCTTTAAATTGCAGGGTAATGTGATATATTTTTTTTCTAATCCCTAAAATTTTGTTATGTAATGAAATGAAAGGATAATATTGCTAAGAATCCAACATGGTTATATTGTCAAATTGTTTGATATAAATATTTTTTCTTCTTTAAATTATAAACTATTAAAGTTGAAGACGAGGACATACCTATATGGATCACAATGTCTAGAAAACTAGCTTTCTTAAGGAGTCTATTAGGGAGATGGGGAATTTTCATAATCCTCCTTGAATTTAATGTTCAGACCCAAGTTTTGGTTGAGCTACCAAATTTCCCAAGTTACCAACCATCAAGAAAGAGATATGAGAATATTTTATGCCTGAGTTGCATACCTCCTGATAGCCAAGTTGGCTTCACATACTACAATGAAAATGCAAAAAATCAATTCATGAAACAAAAATTCTTTTGTGAAATATTTATGGAGTGGAGATTTGTTTGGGAGATTAATAGTATTGTAAATGATGGAGAGAGGGATCCAACCTATTTGTGCAATACAAAATCATTGAGAACTTGAGAACCCTATGAACTTATAAGATGTGTGTGAAAAACTAGATTACAAAGTCCAAGTATTACTAGTAATAACTAGCAAAACCATTGGGAGAATCCCTCTTTTTAAGTTAGGTTGCAAATAGGAACTTCATTATGTCATTGAATTTTTCACATGAAGGAAAAATGGAGGACCACTAAGGGACCATAAGAGTGGAGAATAACTCTCTTTTATGTTGAGTAGACCTCATTAACTACACTTGTTATGTATTGAACCCTAACTCAAAGCTAGATAAGTAACATCCATATTTCCTACCCTTTGAGGAATATTGGCATTCAATCTCTATGCCAAAAATACCTTTGGCATAATACCTTCAATGAAGCATCCTTCAAACATTGAATCTAGCTCAAGGGTGGCCAACTATAATAAACTTGTAGTCTAGTTGTGGCTATAATTGGGTGGAGAGTGGAAACCCTTTCTTCAATTTATAGTAATTTTAGGAGGAAGTGCATTTGCATCTTTGATAATGACCTAAATAAATGTCGTTCAATACCTTATTTTTAAATGATATAAAAGTTTTGATATGAGGTGATGGAAGAAACAAGATTTTTAGATAATGCCATCTCCATAATGTACCTTAAAAGTTGAGTCTAATTACACCCCATAGCCTTAATATGTGATTATCAAGTTGGGTTCATTCCAACTTATTCATTTTTTTCTATAATTTTGTTATGGGATAAGGTCATGTTGAAGAATGTAACTAGTATCGGTCTTCATAATTTGATTCATGATGTAATATATTTGAAAAAATAATTTTTATTGACTTAATAAAGCATGGGTTCCATACTTGGGTCATATGTCCATAGGTAAAAGCACCCATTGTGTGCTCTAGGAATTTTGAATTGAGTCAAAGTCATAATATTTATGAAAAAGACTCTTATTGAGCTCATTGTGTCAAAGAAAGAAAGTATAGTTATGTCAAAAATTATGTCTTGCTTCTCCTCCATCAAAAGAGGCCTTGCCTCAAAATAAGCCATCCTCTTAGTTAGCCTCAAGAAGGGACACCTCTACCATATACATAAAGGAGAATTCACCTTTGAAGTGAGTAACCAATGGAAATCTATTTTTGTTATACAATTTATATGGAGAAAAAGGAGTTTGAAGTAGCACAAAAGAGATGAAATATCTACAAATGAAAGATGGACCAAAGTATGCTAAATAAGTTAAAGAACTAAAGTTTTTCAAGGCTATTAAAGGACCAAAATCTTGACCAAAAGAATTAAATGATTGAGTTTTGTTAATGTGTTGACAAGAAGGGCCAAATGTCTCAGTGAATTTTTTGATGTTGATTCGTGAAAAAAAGAATTACACGATTGAGTTTTGTTATTGTGCTAACAAGAAAGGGCCAAATGTCTTAGTGAATTGTTTGATGTTGATTCATAAAAATATGAACCAGAAGTATTTGAAAGGCTGACTTGATGGAGGAAATTTTTATGGTATTTTATGTGTCTCAACTTGATTTGATTCTACTAAAATATTTATATGGGGTTTTCCCCTTCATAGGTATTTCTCCGTGTTTGTGCACCTATATTTGGTGTCTTTGTGTTCATTTTTTAAATCTCTCTTAATTATGGAAAGAACATAATAACAATAATGAAATACAAATTAATAGTCACAAGAATTTAAGTATAAAAGAAATCAAGTTGAAGAACTAATTCTAAATGCTACCCTAGATTTCTCAACATGGTATCAGAGCTTGGTTCATTTGTGCAAGGGTAGGAATAAGGTCAACAAAGGATACAAGGAATCAAGAACCTAAATACTTAGGATGAATCTCCTAGAGGCATTAAACCGAAATTTATGTGTCTCAACTTGATTTGATTCTACTAAAAATATTTATATGGGGCTTTCCCCTTCATAGGGATTTCTCCCTGGTTGTGCACCTATCTCTGGCGTCTTTCTATTCCTTTTCTACATCTCTCTTAATGATGGAACGATCATAATAACAATAATGAAGTACAAATTAATAATCACAAGAATTTAATTATCAGAGAAATCAAGCTAAAGAACTAATTCTAAATGCTACCCTAGATTTCTCAACATGGTATCAAAGATTTCATTTGTGGAAGGTAATGAATAAGGTAACAAAGGCTACAAGGCATCAAGAACCTAAATAATTAGGATGAAGCTCCTAGAGGCATTAAACCAAAAGTTTCGGCACTTCTAGAAGCCTTAATTACAGTGACTAGGCCACAATCCTAAAAGAGGAATGCAAGAAGTTTTGGAGAGCCTTAAAACTCTATTTTTGGAAGGTTGAAAGGTTAGTTCAATAGCCAAACAAGGTCGAGTAGTCTAAAAATAATAGAAAGCATTGTACTTAGTTTAGGTTTGAAATCACCATAAAAAGGACCAAAAAACTTGTTACCAATTAGAATGATCAAAGGTTCATCATTACAAGTCTAAAGGTATGTTGTTGTCACAATATCATAGTGCTTTGAGGCTTTAAAGGCCTTGTTGGAAGTCCAAAAATGAAACTACAAGCATATAAATAAGAGACAAGAAATGAATGTGGACCTATGGTCATACATATAAGGCATTCAACCCTACAAGTAACAAGAAAGAAGTTGAGATTCCTATTAAAGATAAATGACCCAAAGTCTGATATTTAGTCTAATTGTTTGGTTTATCACTACATTACAGTCACCTTATTTTAAGTAGAAATAAGACAGTCCTGTAAAACACACACACACACATATGGGATCAAGACTACAAAGTGGAAGAAATACCGACCTAAGAGGATGGCAATAAGACATGTTTATGCCAGCATAAAGAGCAGTCTATAGCAACTATTCTTTGAAAGGCCTGTGGTGAAATTGCAGTCAAAAAAAGAATCTCTATTATGAGGATCTAACCAAAGGACCATAAAAATCATTAAAAAGAAACCAAAATTCAAGAATAAAAGCATAGCGATAAGTCTATGGCTCATTATAAAAAACCAATGGATAATTTACATGCATGTATTTGTGATATTGTAGCAGTGTCTCTACCTCAAAGAAGGAATAGTCTCCTACAAATCCTCTATATAGTGGTAGGAAGTTTCAAGACCTATCTTGAAGGGTTGTAGGAAAATAGTAATAGTATATTGTATTTTGTTCCTAAAATATCATCCTTGGAAGAAGCATCTAAAAGGAAGAATATATCAAGTAATAATATTATTATGATTTAGTTATCTAACAAATGTGTATGCAATTTGATAGGAAAGCAATAAACTCAATGAATCATAAAAATACAAAGGTATGAAATCTAGAATTATTTAATATTCATTTATTAAGCCTCTAGAGTTGGTAAGATTCATTGTAATATATATCTAGCAATTATAGATTAAAAAATACCTTCTCCCTCTTAAAAACCCTAACTCATGTTATATAGGGTTTGACAATTCTTTGCAAGAATGTCTAAAAATGGAAACCCTAGATCATAGCCTTGTACTTAATGATACTTATCAAGAAAATGTTGCAAGTGCATATAAATGTGTTGATATTTCAAGGAGTTCTTCAAAAGAAACTTCCACCTTCTTACAAAAGGATGATTATTACATTAAGTTGTATCTTTATTGTTCTTAGGACTAATCTTGAAGGTATAAATTTTATGACTAGATTCAAAGTTCAAGGTATGGTCATTTTAAAATTTGTTTTATATTACTAACTCACTTATGCCTGGTCTTGAATTATAAATATTCTTGTTAGGTTCATTAATCATTAGATTGAATCTACCTTTATTATGTTATATCTTGCCAACTTTTTTATTTTTGGATGAAACCCTATCCTTTAGGGTATGCTAATGATGAAACCCTAATCTTTGTATGGTTTTTTAATAAAGACTATGATGGAATCCTACATTCTTGACATTTATGGTTTGTTGGTTTTATGAAACCCTAACCTTTTAAGGTTTTAATTTTGGGTGAAACCCTATCCTTTAGGGTATGCTAATGATGAAACCCTAATCTTTGTAGGGTTTGTTAATAAAGACTATGATGGAATCCTACACTCTTGACATTTATGGTTTGTTGGTTTTATGAAACCCTAACCTTTTAAGGTTTATTACTGATGTTTAAGGTTGATAAAACCCTAGTTTTTTAAGGTTTGGTGAATTAGAGTTTGTGAACAAAACCTTTGTAATAGTTAAAGTAAGTCCTCAAAATGAAACCCTAGGTGTATAAGATTCCACATATTTGAAACCCTAGTTTGGTCAAAATTGTTAGGGTTTGATGTTTGTATCTAAGGTTTAAAATAAAACCTTAATAGAACATTCATAAAACAAAATACTAATGAAGCCCTATATATGAATTTCTAGCTTGCTAACTTTTTGTTGATATTCTTTAATGAGATCTAGGGTTTGTAACAAAAACCTAGTAAAATTCTAACATGAAATTCTAGGAACATATTATTTAAACCCTAGATGTATAATATGATTGGATTACTAACTTACTTCTATTGATGATATCTAAGACTTTAAGTCTATGAAATCTAAAGTTTATGACAAAAACCCTAGTAAAACCATGTTGATTATGAATCTAACTAATTAATGTTTGAAACATGATTATTTTGATGCTTCCATTTGAATGACATGATTTTGATATAGCTGACTTCATTCTTATATACATTTTTACTTGGATGTACTTGTTGTTGAAGATTTTTAGGTACATAATCTTCAAGATGTTGAAGATGTTCAAAATTGAAGATGACTTGATAATAAGTAAGATGAATAAGCAGAATGATGATGACATAAAAGATGAATAGATGACCTTGTCACCATAATGTTTCTGAAGTTTTGAAAAGTTGAAGTTTCTTCAATAATATGAAGATGTTGATCTCCCTTAGTTGAGAGGGAGCTTGGATAAACGAAAGTGTATATCTCTCTAGTTGAGAGGGAGAGCATAATGTCATAAATAAGACTTTGAATAAAGAATAAATATCATGGCTAAAGCATTTCAGATATATATTCGTGAGTGGAAAA
Organism: Pinus taeda; assembly: GCA_000404065.3. Taxonomy (NCBI): domain Eukaryota; kingdom Viridiplantae; phylum Streptophyta; class Pinopsida; order Pinales; family Pinaceae; genus Pinus; species Pinus taeda. Next base: position 45,275 of record APFE031685122.1, on the reverse strand, counting down.
TTTCTAAACAAGAATTGGATGTTCTAGAAGAAGTGCTAAATATGATTTTAGTCTTGCTATAGAAGTTAAAGAAGAAATCTTTTGATGAAGATGTGTTTAGATAATATGATGATGACCTAAGCGAAATCAGTATATTTGAGAACACTAGAGGTTTGAGTTAAATTATATATATATATATATATTCAAAACTTATTACTAATTGGGATTGTGATTATGCAATATCTCTCCAAAAAAAGGTTAAATGTTTTGAATCATACTTGGACTCATGGATATATCTGATTTAGTTAATAAGGATAGATGAAGAATATTGGGGTTACAAGATGCTTGGGAGGACATATGGCTAGTCAATGATGATGTATAGATCCCAAAGTAGGGAGGGTTTCCTTGGTACTAGAGCTCTCACCTTGAATACACTGTTAGAGTGGAAGCCTGATGGTACATATATTGGTTAAACTTTGGAACACACCTTAGTCCCACCCGATTAGATATCAGGTCAAGTATCTAACATGTAGAATTATGTGTGTTATGACTCTTCATAGAAATTATCATTTTGGTATCTTACATGCACCTCTATATATATGTAATTATGAATACCTCCCTAGTTAATAGGAAGTGTTAGAATGTAACTAGTATCAATCTTCATAATTTGGGTCATGATTTAATATATTTGTCAAAAGAAATTTTATTGACTTATTAAAGCATGGGTTTCATGCTTGGGTCATTTTTCCATAGGTAAAAACACCCATTATATGCTCTAGAAATTTTGAATTGAGTCAAAGTCATAATATTTATTATTGGGCTCGTTGTGTCAATAGTTATGTCAAAAATTATGTCTTTCTTCTCCTCCATAAAAGTTAGCCTTGTCTCAAAATAAGTCGACCTCCTCAAGAAAATTACTTGACCTCATGAAGGGTGATCCTAATTGCATCATTATATTGTTTTTATCCATTTCAATGCATTTGGAGTGGAAAAAGTAGAGGAATCAGCTCAGGGGACCGGTTTTTACTAGTGAAACCCAGTTTGGTGAAACTGGGTTTAAAACCTTCCGAGAGCATTTTAAGGCATCAAACGATGTTTTTTGGGGGTACAATTTTTCCTATTAAGTGTAGAACCTTTTCATACTATTCTACACACAAAAAGATTTCCAGTGGCACAAGAATTGAGTCTGTATGCAAGCGTTATGCCACTCAGAAGTTGATGTTCCTCTTTTCACACCTATAGTTCAGTAAGATGTCGCGTCAGCCCCCATTATTCATGGAAAAGGGGCTAGCCACATATTTTTTATGTACAAGACTCTAGAACAATCTATTTTGTAACTCTAGTTAAGAGTTGACGTAGTCAAACTTAAACACTAGTAGGCTATCAAGTTGTGTTATAACCGGACCATTAGGAGGAAGAGGCATTCCATTCTTTCGAGAGAATTTTGTTCCATAATTAAGCAAAGATAGCTAGGATAGAGAGGAGGTAGATCACGCAGAGAGGATTTGTGCATTGTAGTAGCCCATGGGCCAAATACATTACTTGTATCTACAGGCATATTTCCAGACAGAGAAAGAGAGTGAAGCAACCTCATCTTCCAACTGGGTTTTCTCCTGAAAGGGTTTCCCAGAGAGCATATATTGTGTCTTTTGCGTGTGTGATCTTATTTTTTCCTTATTTTATTTTTTTCTTAATTTACTTCTGCCTGGATTCACTAATTACAGAAAGATCTATAAATCTAGAAATTAAATAAAACTGTAATAGTGTAGAGTCTCAAATTTTTAATATAATATTATCAAATCTGTTGTGACGAACTGCCCAATGGTATATCCATGGTAGTTTATAGATCATTTGGTATCAGATAATTTTTCTTTGGGTATTTTGTAGAGATTGCAGTGATCAAGATCTGCGAGGCTGAAAATTGTAAAACCCTATTTTTAATATAATATTAACAAATTTGTTGTGACGAACTACCTAGTGGTATATCCATGGTAGTTTATAGATCATTTGGTATCAGATAATTTTTCTTTGGGTATTTTGTAGAGATTGCAGGGATCAAGATCTGCGAGGCTGAAAATTGTAAAACCCTAATCATGGGCGACAAATTTGTAAACAAACCTTGTGATCTTGTAGAGGTGAGGTTTTTGTGACTCAAAGAACAAGTTGCGGATATAAACCACAATGTAAACCTCCTCATGCCAACCCTGAGGTTTGAATGCAAAGGACAAATCAGAAGGGGTATTTGGGCGATCAAGAAGACACTTACAGTAAGGTCTACAAATCTAGAAATTAAATAAAATTGTAATAGTGTAGAGTCTCAAATTTTTAATATAATATTATCAAATCTGTTGTGACGAACTACCCAGTGGTATATCCATGGTAGTTTATAGATCATTTGGTATCAAATAATGTTTCTTTGGGTATTTTGTAGAGATTGCAGGGATCAAGATCTGAGAGGCTGAAAATTGTAAAACCTTAATCATCGGCGCCAAATTTGTAAAAAAACCTTGTGATCTTGTAGAGGTGAGGTTTTCATGACTCAAAGAACAAGTTGCAGATATAAACCACAATGTAAACCTCCTCATGCCAACCCTGAGCAATAAGCTGGTGATATTTGGAGAAGAATGGGGTTCGAATGCAGAGGACAAATCAGAAGGGGTATCGGGAGATCAAGAAGACACAAATAACCAGCCAAAGAAATAACTTGGAAAATATCAACCTAGTTCAAGTGTTGTAAACTAATCCCTGTTTAAAATGGAAGAAAAAGTCAATATCAAGCCATACCATGTCAAGATTGATGCTTTGAATCTAAACCACTAGTTGCAGCAACTCAAAGTTTATTTTAGCATCCATCAGATCGAGGAAGGGTAGAAGATCTCATTCACGTGGCTGAAATCGGAGGGCCATGCACTGACTTGGTGGAAGAGCCACACGAAAACCCTAAGGTTTGAGGGAGAAACTCCAGTGAATAAGTGGGAGGATTTCAAAACACTCATTAAGTCACAATTGTATCCCATTGGGTATATGGAAGACCAATGGACCCGATGGCATTACTTCAAGCAAAAGTTGGGCCAAAACATGTAGGAGTACACCACAGAATTTAGAAACATGGCTATAATGTTGGGTATCTCTCCAAAGAACCCAAATGTACTCCTCTAATATTTAGGGGGTCTACAATGCCATCTCCATGAGCAAGTGATGTTGTTCAATCCCAAAATGGTGGACAAGGCTTGTGTACAGGCACAGTACCTAGAGAACATAGGCCTAAAAAGAGCGAGATCAAGTGGATCAAAGAAAAAAGAGCAACGAGATGCTTCTAAGGATGGGAAGAATAAGAAAAAAAGGGGGAAATACAAAAAGATGGCAACCACAACAAACCAATGCAAAGATCCTAGCAACCACTGGAACCACTGCAACATTGATGGCCATATAGAGGAGAAGTGTTGGAAGTTGCATCCAAATCTAAACCTGAAGAACAAGAATAAATATAATAAGAATAATCTCATGGCCATTGATTTGAGAAACCAAGTTAAAATAATCTCAGACGTGGATGAGAAGATCATTTTTACATCAGTGCAGAAGGAGGTGAATCTGAGTAGAATTCAACAACAAGAAGAAAAATAAATGACCAATCTCTTCCATGTAAAGATACAAGTCAAGAAGATGAAGATTGATGCTCTATTTCACTCAGGATCATAGGTGAATCTCATTGCAATAGATCTGGCCAAGAAGTTGGGTTGGAAGTTCATGATCATCCAAACCCATATCCACTAGGATGGGTACATAAGGATGCAAATCTGAAGGTAACAAAATAGTGCAAAATTAGATTCACTATGAGTGCTAATTTTATTGATGAAGTAGATCTGGATGTGGTTCCCCTTGATGTATGTGGAGTCGTGTTTGGGATTCCATACATGTACATGTGTAATGAAATATTCATGAGGAGATTTAACCAATATTGGCTCATCAACGATGGAAAATCATTCATCATCAACACGCACAAAGGAAGGTCAAAATTTTCACTAGTAGGTGCCAACCAAGCCAATAAATTGATCAGTTCCAGCAAGAAGTATCTTTTATTGTTTTTAAGAGAAAATCAGTCTGTAGAGGAGTCAATAAGAGGCAGACGTGCACTAAGAAACAAAAACAATAATTGGAGGATTTTTGCAGGCATACAAAGACGTGTTCCGAGAGCCTAAAGGACTACCCCTTAAGAGAGAAGTGGAGTACTCCCTATTGCCAAATACTGAGTTGTACAAGCAATATTTTATAAAAGCAAGTGAGGTGAGGAAACAATTGAAAAAACTGCTAGAACAGGGTGTCATTCGACTGAGTACATCACCATGTGGGTCACCCATCATCATTGTGCCAAAGAAGGATGGGACTTAGCGGATGTGTATAGGTTACAGGGCGTTGAATAAAATCATGCTCAAGAACAGATACCCCTTGCTTAGGATAAATGATATGCTAGTTCAGTTGCAGCAAGAAACTATTTCAGCAAGATGAACTTGAAGTCTAGATATGTCAAAGAAGAAGATACATGGAACATTGCCTTCAAAACTAGGCAAGGTTTGTATGAGTGGTTAGTTATACCATTTGGCCTATGTAATGCACCAGTTACATTTATGATGTTAATGAATGGTGTACTGCGCACTTTTATATATTCATTTTTTATTGTCTACTTGGATGATATACTAGTATATAGTGCTACTTAGGAGGAGCATATTCCACATTTGAAGCAAGTGTTAAAAACATTGAAGAAGCACCAACTGCTAGAAAATCTCAAGAAGTGCAAGTTTGTGTAGCAATCCTTGGTGTATTTGGGATATATGATTGGTGGAGGAAAATTGAAGATAGATCCTAAGATGGAGGCCATCATGAAGTGGTTGGTACTATTAATGTTACTGAGGTTAGTAGTTTCAATGGGACCGCACACTACTTGAGGAAATTCATAGCTTTGTTTTGAGTGGTAGCAGCACCGCTCCATTCCATAATAGTAAGTGGCAAGAGTTTCTAGTGGGGAAAAGGGCAGCATAAAGCTTTCAATGAGTTAAAGAAGAAGATCAATGAAGCATCAATTCTAGAATTACCAAACTTACAACAACCCTTTGAAGGGACATGACTACTTGTTCATGGTAGTTGACAGGTTCAACAAGATGTGTGTTCTAATTCCTTGTAAACAGACCATTAGGGGATAAGAAGCAAAAAACTTGTTCTTTGTACAAGTCTGAGTACACTTCGAAATAACAAGGAGCATCATTTCAGACAAGGATATACAATTTCTTAGTGCATTTAGGATTACATTATGGGAGAATTTGGACGCAAAGTTGAAGAGATCTACAACATTCCATCCACAGACAGATGGGAAAACTGAAGTAGTCAATAGGACTTTGGTGCATCTTTTGGGGGGATACGGCCAGAAGCATTTGAAGACCTGAGATGAAAATATGGTATATATACAACATTCTTATAATAGAGCAGTCCACACTTCTACAAGAAAGTCCCCATTTGAGACTTAATTTTTATATTTTCCACCTTCGCCGTTGGATATTGCATATGGACAACAAGGATAAGTGAGGGAATATCTTACAGGAGATGCTTTGAGGGCTGAAAAAATTATAGATAAGATCAAGTAGGATCCATCTATAGGCATAGGAATCACATCAAAAGTCGTAGGTGAAGTATAAGGCCAAGCATGAAAAGCACAGAATAGAGAAAACATTCAAGATGGGAGATAGAGTATGGCTACAATTGAACAAGGAGAGGCTACAGGGGCCTGGTAAGAAAATCAAGGCTCTAATGTATGGTCCCTTTTAGATACTAGAAAAGGTGGGTGATAATTCATATCGACTCATTTTACCACCATATATGCGCATTTACTCAATTGTAAATGTGGATAATTTTAAACTCTATGAGCCTTCCATTCTAGATTAGGAAGAGGAATAGGTCCTAGTTGTGGAGGATTTGGCACCAAATGCTCAGGCAGAGTTGACAGAAGATACAGTTTTGTAGAAGAGGTCCATAACTACAAGACAAGGGTACATTTACTCAATTGTAAATGTGGATAATTTTAAACTCTATGAGCCTTCCATGCTATATTAGGAAGAGGAATAGGTCCTAGCTTCTATGGAGGATTTGGCACCAAACGCTCAGGCAGAGTTGACAGAAGATACAGTTTTGTAGAAGAGGTCCATAACTACAAGACAAGGGTAGCATGACCTTTAGAAAATTGGGTTGAAGGGACAATTTTATTTTACCACCATATATGCACATTTACTCAATTTTAAATGTGGAGAATTTGAAACTCTATGAGCCTTCCATGCTAGATCATGAAGAGGATTAGGTCCTAGCTTCTGTGGAGGATTTGGCACCAGATGCTCAGGCATAGTTAACAGAAGATACATTTTTGTAGAAGAGATATGGAACTACAAGACAAGGGTAGCATGACCTTTAGCAAATTGGGTTGAAGGGTCAACTTCAAGGCAAAGCTAAATGGTACACCTGAGAGAAGATGGAGGAAAATTTTCCTCACCTAAGTAAAATATTTTAGGGACCAAAATCCTTCCAAAATGGGGAGGTGCAATCCTAATTAGATCATTATATTATTTTGTATCCATCTCAATTCATTTGGAGTGGAAAAAATGGAGGAATCAGCTCACATATTGTTTTTAGCAGCAGGACCAGTTTAGCGAAACGGGGTCTTAAACCTTCCGGGAGCATTTTGAGGCTCAAACAACGATTTTTAGGGGTGAAAATTTTCAGCTGAAATGTAGCAATTTTTCATGTTATTCTACATAGAAATCTTTCCAAAAATGCAAGATTCATGTCAATCAGAGTCTGTATGTAAAAGTTGTGCCACTCAAAAGTTTACCTTCTTGTTTTCACTCCTACAAGATGTCGCGTTATCCCCCATTATTCATGGAAAATGAGCTAGACACATTTTTGTGATGTAGAATACTCTAGAAGAGTCTATTTTGTAACTCTAGTTAAGAGTTGATGTAGTCAAACTTAACCACTACTAGGCTATTGGGCTCTATTGTAACCAGGCTACTAAGAGGAAGAGGCATTCCATTATTTCGAGAGCATTTTTTTCCATAGTTGATCAAAGTCAACCAGGAGAGATAGTAGGTAGAGCACACTGAGAGGATCTGTGCACTATAGTAGCCCACGAGCCACAGGCATTACTTCTTTATATTTGCAACCATATTTCCAGACAAAGAAAGAGAGCAAAGCGACCTCACCTTCCAGCCAGGTTTTCTACCAAAAGGGTTTCCCAGAGAGAATATCTTGTGTCTTACGAGCATGTGAGCTTATTTTTTCATTCTTTTCTTTTCTGCTTAATTTACTTTTACTGCATCCACTAATTACATTAAGATCTACAAAACTAAACTAGAAATTAAATAAAATTGTAAGTGTAGAATCTCATATTTTTAATATAATATTATCATATATGCTGTGACAAACTATCCAATGGAATATCCACAGTAGTTTACAGATCAAAGGGACACCTTCACCATATATATAAAGGCGCATTCGACTTTGAAGTGAGTAACCAAAGAACAACCATTTTTTATCAAGGATTTATAAGGAACAAAATGAGTTCAAAGTAGCAAAATCGAGATGAAATATATATTAATGAAAGAGGGACTGAATTTTGCTAAGGAAGTTGAAAACCCAAAGTTTTTTAAGTATATTACAAGTCCAATATCCTGACCAAAAGAATTGCAAGATTGATTTTTGTTAACATACTGAAAAGAAAGGTCCAAATGTCTTAGTGAATTGTTTCATGTTGCTTCATGAAGATATGAAACAAAATAAGTCTATTTGGAAGGTCGATTTGGTGGACGAAATTTTTTACATCCTTGGATGTGTCTTTACTTTATTTGATTCTACTAAAAAGAGTTTGGCTAGGTTTTCCCATTCATAGGGGTTTTTTCATGGTTGTGCACCTATCTCTAACGTTTTTGTAATCTTCTTGTCTGACATCTCTATTAATTATGGAAAAAAGAATAACAATAATGAAGAAAACATTAATAATCACAAGAATTTTTCAAAGTATAAAGCAAGCTAAATAACTTAGTCTAAATACTATCCTAGATTTCTCTACAAAACTAATATCATATATTATAATTTGGTTGACAATTTGGGCCACAAATTTTATTCCAAATGGTAGGATTTAAGGGAAGAAGGAAATAAGAAAGTTGTTGGTTATATATTTTCTTTACTATGTAGTGAGCTAAATCTTGCTTGCTATGATTTTAAACCATGATCCTGTTAGGGATTCAAAATTACAAATTTTGTTCCAAGAGTCACCAAATGTGTCAATTTAGGTGGAACATCTCCACATTCCTTAAGCTATATCACAATAATAAATGTAAAATATGGATGAATTCTCATTGTTTATGATTTTAAACCATGATCCTGTTAGGGATTCAAAATTACAAATTTTGTTCCAAGAGTCACCAAATGTGTCAATTTAGGTGGAACATCTCCACACTCCTTAAGCTATATCACAAGAATAAATGTAAAATATGGATGAATCCTTTTACATGAATAAGATCAAAAAATTGTATTAGCATTTGATTTGTCCCATAATTTTATCCCACCAAATAATGATGTTTTTCCCATTCTCCAAAGTCCTAGTCAATAGTTCATTTGGAAGTAGGATGGATGAAATAAAATGTCTTAAGATATGTGCTCCTCTTCTCACTTGGGGAACCTCACATAAACACATTAATCAAGAAAACAAGCCTACCATTGGATTAAACTAAAAAAAGCACCATAAATTAGATTTGGAGTGAATTTAGGTGATTACCTACTATAATATTGAAGTTAAGAGGAATGGAGACTAATGTAGATACCATGATCACTAAAAAAACACCATTATTCTTGATATGAGAAAAAAATCATATAAATAAAATTAGCATATATTTATTGATGCTTCATGCATAAATTTGGATTAGATATTACTGGTAAATCCCCCAAAAATAACAATGATTCATTTCAAAACTATCTTAATTTTGGCTACAATAATTGTAAAAGCATCTTTGAGAAGGATTATCATCCAAAAACTAAGAACGGTTGATGATTCTTACTCCACCTTGATTCCCAATAGATTCTCACTTCTCCTCTAAACCTCCAATTTTCTACTCAAATGTTTTACCATGATAATATAAAGAAGATGGAACAAAGGACATCTTTAAAAAAACAATTTTTTTCTTTAAAGAAGCTAAATGTCTTCAATTAACTAAGTGGACAATCTAAGCGTTACTTATAAAAATAGTAAAACTCAATCAAAGGAATTGGCGATGTGATCATATCTTATTCTACTCTTCTACTATTTGAGTATATTTCATCTTAACATTATCTTATCCACGATTTATTAGATATAGTCTTAAAAAAAGAACTTCCTTAACTAGTTTTCTATGGTGTTTCTCATACTCTTATATGAGACATTATATAGTAAAATTGACCTAAATCTAATAAAAGAAGGGTTACTAAAAAAATTCTAACATTCAAGCATTTCATAAAGCGAGACGATGGACTGTTCAAATATTTCACAATAAAAAAATTCTAACATTCAAGCATTTCATAAAGTGAGACGATGGACTGTTCAAATATTTCACAATAGGAAAAATTGAGCTGTAAAATTCTTCAAATTCAAAAATAGGCAAGGGAAATCCCACTTCTCCTAACCAAATCCATAACCATCACCAATATATCCAGATCACCAAGGTCAATGGAAAAAATTGAGTTGTAAAATTCTTCAAATTCAAAAATAAGCTAAGGAAAGCCCACTCTCTTGTAACCAAATCCATAACCATCACCAACATATCCAATTCACCAAGGTCTTAAAAAATGAGGTGTCCAACTACAAGGATGTCCAAAGAGATTACTCACTAATTTCTCATGATCGCAATATTCTATTAAATAAAGAAATTCTTATTAGATATTATATTAATGTATATGATATATTATTTTTTATTTCACAATAGGAAAAATTGAGCTGTAAAATTCTTCAAATTCAAAAATAGGCAAGGGAAAGCCCACTTCTCCTAACCAAATCCATAACCATCACCAATATATCCAGATCACCAAGGTCAATGGAAAAAATTGAGTTGTAAAATTCTTCAAATTCAAAAATAAGCTAAGGAAAGCCCACTCTCTTGTAACCAAATCCATAACCATCACCAACATATCCAATTCACCAAGGTCTTAAAAAATGAGGTGTCCAACTACAAGGATGTCCAAAGAGATTACTCACTAATTTCTCATGATCGCAATATTCTATTAAATAAAGAAATTCTTATTAGATATTATATTAATGTATATGATATATTATTTTTTATTTCACAATAGGAAAAATTGAGCTGTAAAATTCTTCAAATTCAAAAATAGGCAAGGGAAAGCCCACTTCTCCTAACCAAATCCATAACCATCACCAATATATCCAGATCACCAAGGTCAATGGAAAAAATTGAGTTGTAAAATTCTTCAAATTCAAAAATAAGCTAAGGAAAGCCCACTCTCTTGTAACCAAATCCATAACCATCACCAACATATCCAATTCACCAAGGTCT
>APFE031685122.1:0-33962 GCA_000404065.3 Pinus taeda | reverse complement strand
CATAATTTACATTATTTTTTCTTATCACTATGTTATTTTAAATTATTATTATTAAAAAAAATTTTCAATTTTAATTCTCAGAACTTTTAAATATGAAGGAAGATCCGCAAGGCTTCACCCTATTGCTTTATGTAATGTTATTTATAAAATTATTGCTATGCTTATTGTAAAATGCCTTAAATCTCTTCTACCCAACCTCATATCCTTGAAGCAAACTGAATTAGAAGGAAGACAAATCTTAAATGGGTTTGTAGCCTCGCAAGGAAAAAAAGTGCACTCACTAAAGACGAGAAAGCTTCTAGAGATGATGATTAAGTTAAACCTCTCTAAGGCCTACGACCAGCTAAGATGGGCCTATCCAACTAGCATCCTCAAAGCCTATGGTTTTGATCAAAGATGGATAAATTAGATACATGCCATGATTTTCTCCCCTGCTATCTTTATCCTGTTGAATGAGTCTCCTACCCCCACCTTAATCCCAACCTATGGCTTAAGACAAGGAGACCTAATATCTCCTTTTCTCTTTATTCTCGAAATAGAAGGGCTAGGTCGTTTGATCAAAAATGAAGTCATGGAATCTAAGCTTCAAAGCTTGAGGATCTGGGGCAATGACCTGGCCATTAATCACCAACAATTCGTGGATGACATCATGCTCTTTTGCCAGGTATCCCTAAGAGAAGGGCGTCGAATAAAAGAAGTCTTGCTCACCTTCATGGAGACCTCAGGGACAAGGATAAATAATGAAAATCATGTATTTTTTTTTAACACTCAGGGGAATGTTTAGAACTACCTAGCCAGGATCTTGGGGGTTGGCATTGGAACCCTCCCGTATAATATCTAGGAATTCTCCTATCTGAAAACTCCTTGACGACACCTTGTTGGCAATCAATTCTTCAAAATCTTCAAGGAAAGCTAAGAAATTAGGCCTTCAAATTCCTTAACTTAGCAGGAAGGACAAACCTTCTCAAATTCGTGCTTCAAACTATCCCAATTTATCAAATATCTAGTATGATCGCCCCAAGAGGGGCTTGCTCCAAAATGGTCGATATTTTTAAAAAATTCCTTTGGGGTGGTGCACAATAAGTCAAAAAGTGGGCCTTGGTGTCTTGGACGAGCCTAGTGAAAAAGAAAATGGAAGGATGGCTAGGAATCAGAGACCCCTACACTATGAACCAAGTTATGGGAGAAAAATTATGTTGGAGGTGGATAGGCAGAGAGACGGATCTTTGGAAACAAATATGGACAAGAAAATATAACATGCCAGACAAAACTGAAGATATTCTCTGATACAAAGATCCTCCTAAAGGATCAGTAGTGTGGAACTTGGAAGCTCAAAACAAAAACCTCATTAACCAACATGTTATTCAGAAAATCTGCAATGGTAAAACTACAAAATTCTAGCAAGACTCATAGAAATAAAGAGAACGACTGATTGAAAGGCAAGATTAGAGGGACATATTCATATACACCAAAGACAAGAACATACACCTAGTAGAGAAGTTCTGGAAAGAAGGACAAGGGGTGGGGGGCTGGAGACGATGGAAAAAGAAGGAAGATTGGCATCAAGCCTTAGAGACCAAGCAATGGAATGAGCTAGATAAAGAACTAACATCAAGACAAATAATGATCTGAAATGATTCTGATATTCTAATATGGGGCCATACCACAAAAGGGACCTTTACCATAAGAGGAGCATATGACTTCCAAACAAGACAAATCAAGGAAGGACAAAATATAATATGGGAAAAAATATGGAAGGGAGGATGGTGGCCAAAGGTATCACACTTCTTATGGTTGGTTAGTAAAGTACGTATACTAACTTGGGATCAACTACAGAAAAGGGGATTCCATGGACCTTCCTACTATTCATTGTGTCATCAAAATAGTGAATATATAGAGCATATGCTTAACACATGCCTATTTGTAGAACAAAAATGGAGGAAGATGCAAGGAGTCTTTGGGATAATGGATCGAGATCACCATATTATCAAGGAAACAATTATCCTTTAGTGGAGTCACAATTTTTTGGAGGTTGGTGCACCAAACAATTCCTACAACGCCATCCACAGCACCAAGCAATTCATTTGACTACAAGATCTCATGGGTATGTACTCTGGTATCTCTCATCCATCGCAATGTTGACTTGTTTTGGTTTTCACTGGAGGGAGAAGGGGAGAATTATGGGTGAAAATTGGGAAATTGAGAAACAATGGAGGAATTATGGGTGGAGACTATTGGTTTTTGCATGGTCTTGCATCTTTACCCTGCATCCTCTTGGTATTGTTTCCATTTCCCTTTGTTTTGAAATTTTGCTGCCTCGCATGGGAACCCTAGGAAGTCTGGGCAGAGGGCCAAGCAAGGTTGCTTGTAGAGGTCTTGTGGGTAAAGGTAGAGAGACAGGCTTAGGGGGGAGAGTATGTCTACCCACCTGCAATGTAGGAGAACTTTCCTACTGTAGATGCAAATGTAGCTGTTGGGTGGTAAATAGAAACTACAGCAAAGAGGGAAAGGTTGAGAACTATGGGAGGGAAGTCTCGCAAGGGAACGGTAATGGCTATAATAGGTGGATATGCGATGGTAGTGCCATGGGGCTCAGGGATGAGGGGATGACTGAGCTAGGCTCTTTGACTACGTCCTGGGCAAAGGGGAAAGGGTATGCATATCATGGTTGGTTGAACAAATGCATGCAGCAATGCTCACCAAATGGTAATTGGGGAGTGGTATCTAACCCATTTGAGGCTGAGAGGAGGTGGTTGTGGCGATGGAGTACCACTAAGGATGGTAGTGGGTCAGCCCCCTTTGGGGAATTAACCTACCATGAAGGCCCTGGAAATGTAATCGATGGGGAAGGGGAGGAACAAGGCAGGGTGGGAACTTGTAATAATACCACCCGAGGGCAAGACTATTTTTATATCATGTTTAATTGTTTTTGGTTAATGAATTGTTGCAATGAACAAGACTTGTGCAGCACAACCATGGCTCATTCTGCGAAAAGTCGTGGTTGTGGAAGTGGAAGACAGGCCCAAGAAACTAGAAAGGATATGGACACGGCATATCATAGGTGCTCAAATGTAGGAAACATGTGGAAAGAATTATCAGTGAGGTAGAAATAGCATACCATGAGGGCGCAAATGAAGGCATTCATAAAATTCTAGAGGAATGGGAAGAGGAAGTCAAACAAGAAAGCGAGATGGGAACATAAATGGAGGATTGGAGGACCCTTGTTCCAGACCCTGGCAACACTAGAGGTAGGATCACCCAATTTAAATAGATCTTATACCTATATTCGGCGATGAAAAACCTATTAGGCAAGGTTATGGAGAAAAATTCGGTGGGCATGGTTGTCACTGCCCGAGGCATGTCGAATTATAAACAAGAATTCCATAAAGTGCAGATTGAACTGCACAACTAGGATATCAGACTTGATAGCATTTAGAGGCACATACCATGTATTTTTTTGGGCAGAAGGAAAGTGGCATGTGGATGTGTTAGGGTTTCACAGGCAGGGTTAATGATATTGGGAATGGGGGCCATGATCAGACCCAAGGGAAGAGCGAATGATGAATTCAATGTTGTAGAGCCTGACCCCTAGTGGTTTTTATTCTCTAGATGGCCATTTGTTGTGTTGCCTATGATAAGAGGGTGACTCATATTCTAGAATGTAGGGTACCGGGTCCATCCTGAGGCAGGTGAACAAGATCCAATGATGGCCATCACGATTGGAGCTACCAAAGTAATCAAACTGTGGACTTGGATCACACAACCCCTCTAGATGGGATTTGAACCATTGAGAAAGGTGACAACTACTTTGGGTATCTTCGGACCCGATATATTCATCACACCATAACAATATATTGATACTCCTTTTTTGTTACAACAAAATCACACTGGTCAAAGCGAACATGATAAAAAACACTCCGATATGCCCAAACTCTTAGTATTTTCAACCCGTTGTTAGTGGAATGGAGGAAAGGAGATTAGTGCAAACATGCTTGCAAGAAGACTCAGATCGGGATTTCCATATTTTGGTGTTGGGGCTACCGAACACCAAGGCAACAGTCAAAATCCCCCTATTCCTAGATATCCACACATTTATACTAACTCCATTGATCGATCCAGAGCATCTGCTGAGACAGGGTATCATGGGATTGTCTCCTGTCATGCACCCACTCAACAATCATAACAAACAGAATTCATTTCATCGCGAAGCACCTGAAACTGAACGACTAAGAAACCTCCTGATGAATGAAGATCCCCCACATTTGGTAAATTTGTATTGCTTTCAAAATTTCATTAAAACCCCTATGGGGATGTATTTTTTGGTTTGGGTATTTGCATCAGACAATGTGTTGCATCCGAAGTATATCATCTCTCAACAAATTGGATATCTTATCGGATTACAACATTTGGTCTTTGGGGTCAAAGCACTATAGGACCCCACACCCTTGATGGACTATAATATGATATCAATGTCTACTATAACACTCAACCTGAGGCTACGAGGTGGCATTGCAGCCTCTAGTAAAACAAAAAATACAAGAGGCATTAGGAGAAGTTCCACAAAAAACACATAAACACAACAAAAGCATAAAAATGGAGGAATTTCTTTCAAGAATATCCTACTAGGAAAAAACATAACTACAACGCCATCAAAGCAAGCTAGAACTGACCCCAGTCCATATATTGTCGAGCAACTGGATTATACTCTGAAACTAAATATAGATATTCCAGAAATAGATGAGCATTGTGTTACATTTGAATCACAAGCCATTATCTATTGATTCAACTATTTTTTGCCAAAACCAATTCAGCTCTTTCATTGGATTTTCACTAACTAGATTGTTCAATGTGAAATACACCTCTATTACAAGGGGTTCTTCATTGTCAAATTCCTTTCATCGGAGGCAAGTGACATTATCCTACAAGTAGGACCATGGTTCTGGGGATCCATGGGCCTCTTCATCACACCTTGCTTTCCAAAATTCGATGCAAATATTATGGGAGATTCCAAGATGCTAGTATGGGTTCATCTGCACAACCTCCCATTAGATTTTTGGGACACCCAAGTCCTTATTGGTATTGGCAACATCATTGGGAGATATATTAAAATAAGCACACAAATATTAGAGGAAATAATTTTCACATTCACACGAATTTGTGTGGAAATTGATCTCAAGAAAGGCTTACCATATCACATTCCACTAATTCACAAACAAAAAAAGGACACGGATATTAGATTATGTAAACACAACCTTTAGATATAGAATTTGTGGTCAAAAAAGACACTACAAAATATGTGCCTTAAAGCCAAAAAAGACACCCGAAGAAGGATGAAAACAAGGAAACAACCCAAGGGTTGGCAATCCCCCCCCCCCCCCCCCCCCCATGACTCTGATGAGGAGGAAGAAGTTGTGGAAAAACCCATACCTAATGAGAACAATCAGATGACCAAAGAAACAGAAGTACAGGAGTTAATTCCACAAGATCCTATGGAATCACAGCTAGAAAAGTTGCCATATGCAATGGATTCCAGTGGATCAAAATGACTACATAATTTAGACACCTCTGAATTTGATAAGGACAATTCTCAACCTGATGCTGACAATCCACTTGCACTTATATCTACGATGTCGTCACAAGGGGAATGGCACAAGGTTGAGAAAAAAAAGGAGAAAATCATGACTTTTCTCACCATTTGTACATTAGTTTGTTTTTATTGAACTTCAGATCTGCAGTCATTGACTTGCCGATGTAATGTACCTCAGCATATGCAACATGTAATTTTGTTTTCATTAATAAAATTACAATTTTTCTCTAGGAAAAAACTATATATAAAAATATTAATTTATAATAAAAATATGGTTTAGTTTCATTTTTAGAATTTTAATAATATGAGATGTATCATAATATAAATATTTTGAAATTTATTTACATTTACCAACTATTTAATTTATATCACTGTACTAATTGTAAATCATTAAAATGAGTGAAATTTTTTAAAATGTAAACTTCTACCTAGATTTTATCAATGATCATCATCATCATTAAATCCATATGACTAAAATGATTTATCAAAAATGTAAGAAATTATTCAAAATTATTTAAAATGTTATATCTATGCTGAAATTATTATTTTTTAAGTATTCAAGAATCACAATAGTTTTATTGAATTAAAAGGTTGATAAAGTTGGTAGTGTGACAAATATTTTGAAATTAAATTTAAGTGGATTATAAACTAAAGAATATAAGAGAAAGTGCATTTCATCTTCAATCCTCTTAGTGTAATAGAGGTGAAAGACTCTTTCATCCCAAGGTGTTTCCGCAATTGATTAATGTTGAGTTTCACTATGGAACTCATTAGAATTTGTTCTTATTTTAGTAGTTTTTTTAGTTTCTTCTTTACACTAACTGAAATATAGAGATACCTTTGAATTTTAAGATTTGGGTTAATCACCACCTTATAATATCATAGTCTCCATTTTCCCTCTAACTCAACCTCACAATTTCTTAATAATATTTTTTTATATTATCATTATTTTGCAAAATAATCCCCACCTCTATCACTCAATGGTCTAGCAAGACTAGACATCCTTACTTGAGATGAACATAGTGGTTTTAGGTAAAGTTAGAAACAATTTTTGAAATTCTCTTGCCTTCCTTGTTGTTTAACCTCTTCTGTAAACAAGATGCCGAGTCATAATCATGCCTCTTCAATGGGGGAAAGGCTTGCTTGAATGATGAGGCTAGAATAGGGTGTATTTCATTTATTCTTGAGATTGTAGGTTATAAAAATATTTTATATCTATTTTATCTTTCACCATAACTCATTAGGGATATTGCATTCTCAAAGCTCACATCCATATAAAATAACAAGGGTCACAAGAGTCTTAAAGAGATTTTTTTTTAATCCCATATCCAAAGATCTATTGTTATGTCCATATTAAGTTTTACTTCATTTGTCTTTTTCTCAATGCTATAACTCCAATTGAGTTTATGATAGATATCGATTCCAAAATGTTTGTATGAAGAAACTCCCTCCTAGTTGTTTTTATTGTCATATATGACAAAGTCACATGTGATCTTTTTCGATTTAATTACCATGACCATTTTTGGTCAATATTAAAAATCATACCCACCTTGGAATAAAATTCTTAGAGGAATCTTATTTTCTTTCTAGGATCACAAGGACTCCTAGCCAAAAGAACAATATTATAAAAGTGATAACTATACAAGTGTGTGGCCAACTCTTCCTACAAACAATTTTCTTGTTTATCAATGTATATGTAAAAAAGGGTACGGACAAAGTCATATCTGAGCTTTTTGGATTTAATTATCATGACCATTTTTTGTCAATATTAAGAATCATACCTACCTTGGATTAAAAGTCCTAGAGGAATTTTGTTTTCTTTCTAGGATCACAAGGACTTTTGGCCAAAAGAACGATATTATAAAAGTGATCACTATACAAGTGTGTGGCCAACTCTTCCTACAAATATTTTTCTTGTTTATCAATGTATATGTCAAAAAGGGTAAGGACAAGGGACACACTTGCTTGACACTGATATTGCAAATAAATTCTTCTAACCAACCCTCAATGGTCCTAAATATAACAATTACATTCTCATACAACTTGATCATAGCATCCCTTAGATGAACCATTATCTCTTCGAGCCTCTTCGAAAAGTTTTTCCTAGTAAGAATGTCAAAATATTTTCTAAAGTCAATGGAACAAGAAAAGGGATTAATTATATTATTGGGATACTTGTGACACTCCTTCCCAATCATATTATTGAGACACCTATCCACAACCATAATGATAATAACAAGGCAGTAAACAATTAAAAAGTATATCTTAAACTTAGATCAACCTATTACTCTCTATCATGGCTTTTTGTTTACTCTTTTATCATTGCTTTATAATATCCTTTTTAGCCACAAGCTAATCATAATGATCCTATAATTCGAGAGAATGTTCATCCCACTTCTAAATATAAATAAAATAAAATAAAAAAGAGTATTTTTAATGCAAATTGATAAACTTGTGTATATGAGAAATAATTATACATTTTATATTAAAAAATTATTAAATATTCTCTTAATATCTTATCTATAAACAATTTATCAAAACTATCCTTTAAAATAAAAGATTTCATTATCTATAAAACATTCCAAATAATATAAATAATATTAAATATTCATAAATATTTTTAAAGTAAAAATCCTAAATCTTCACCAAATCATATTATAACACAACAACAACAAAAATTAGATCAAAAAAATATCTGGCTTTCACCCTATAAATCCAAAATCAAAGTAACATTACAACAATTTATAACTATACGGGTTATTTAAAAATAATGAAAAGAAATTATTTGTGTTAGTTAATGTGACCAACCAAATAAAAAATAACTGAAAAGTAATTGTTCTTGAATTGATAGTAAAGAAATAGTTTGGAATGGGATTCGATATGTCACCCGGCTGGCGTATCTAGGTTTTCTTCTGTTGGTTCATTCGTAGTCAATGCCCACCGATGTGGAAGATCGATTTGCGTCTCCACGATGAGACGATTCTTGAAGATACACATCATCCCTTCCATTGGATTTTCGCTCAAGATTGATCTGGACGAAAAATTATTTATTGATTAAGTTGGTGTATAGTTATTTTTATACCATATATTTTAGATTTTTGTAATTTATAATTAAATTATAGTTTGTTGATTAATGTTTTGAATTCTCTAACGTGGTTCATCTAATTTTGTTTTGAAAATGAATCACTTTATATTATTCAAAATTTTCTCTTACAAATTATAATCTTTTTAAATAATTAATATTATAATTTATTGATCAATGTTTCCAAACTATCTAATGTGGTTCATTAAAAACATAAACCATCTAACTTTGTCTTGAGGATGAATCACATTAAATTGTTCAAAACTCTTTTCAATAAACTATATCTTTTTGAATAATCATATTATAAAATCGCATTAGATTGTTCTAAACTTCCTTCAACAAACTATATCTTTTTGAATAATCATACTTCAACAACTATATCTTTTTGAATAATCATATTATAGTTTTTCTTTGGTTCATTCGTAGTCAATACCCGCCAAACATAAACCATCTAACTTTGTCATGAGGATGAATCACATTAAATTGTTCAAAACTTTTTTCAACAAACTATATCTTTTTGAATAATCATATTATAAAATCACATTAGATTGTTCTAAACTTCCTTCAACAAACTATATCTTTTTGAATAATCATACTTCAACAACTATATCTTTTTGAATAATCATATTATAGTTTTTCTTTTGTTGGTTCATTCATAGTCAATACCCGCAACCCGCCAAACATAAACCATCTAACTTTGTCATGAGGATGAATCACATTAAATTGTTCAAAACTTTTTTCAACAAACTATATCTTTTTGAATAATCATATTATAAGATCACATTAGATTGTTCTAAACTTCCTTCAACAAACTATATCTTTTTGAATAATCATACTTCAACAACTATATCTTTTTGAATAATCATATTATAGTTTTTCTTTTGTTGGTTCATTCATAGTCAATACCCGCAACCCGCCAACGCCCCTTGAAGATACATATCATCCCTTCTTGAGGATACATATCATCCCTTTTGTTGGATTTAGATTGATCTGGACCAAAAATTATTTATTGATTAAGTTGGTTTATAGTTATTTTTATACCATGTTTCAAATATATGGTTTGATTTTAGATTTTTGTGATTTATAATTGAATTATAGTTTGTTGATTAATGTTTCGAATTGTCTAATGTGGTTCATCTAATTTTGTTTTGAAAATGAATCACTTTAAATTATTCAAAATTTTCTCTTACAAATTATATCTTTTTAAATAATTATATTATAATTTATCGATCAATGTTTCAAACCATCTAATATGGTTCATTAAAAAGATAAACCTTCTAACTTCGTCTTGAGGATAAATCACATTAAATTGTTCAAAACTTCTTTCAACAAACTATATCTTTTTGAATAATCATATTATAAAATCACATTAGATTGTTCTAAACTTCCTTCAACAAACTATATCTTTTTGAATATCATAATTCAACAACTATATCTTTTTAAATAATCATATTATAGTTCGTTCATCAATAATTAGATCAATGTCTCTAACCATATGAAGAAATTCTTGAAAACATCTATAAGTATTTTTATGTTAATTGCAAATTGAAAAAACATCCTCAAATATGATATGATTCTTATGTTATATTATATTCTTAAAAAAATATTTTTAAAGCAAATCAAATATTTAAACTCTCTCTATTATCTAATTTTAAAATTAATCTATTAAATTAATACTTTTAAAATCTTATCTATCAATCTATAATCAAAATTCTTATATCATTCTAAAAATATCTTGCTATGAAATTATTTAAATTCTCATAACCATCCCATTTTAAAATATTTCAAAATCCACGATCAACCCTAATTTAACAAAATTAACTCAAGGAAACTTACTCAACCATGACGCGATAAAAGGCGACTATAGGCCTGGACTCGATATTCTGGGAAAACTTTTTCAGATATATAAACAGCAAGTCTTGATCCGGGTCGTAAGCCAGACTAGAGCAGATCACGCGGTTGTTAACTTTGGGCCTGACTTCATATATTTTTTTAGGGTTCTCTGTTTAAGTAACAAAAAATCACGTGTTATCTTATGGCATTACTATTTTCATTTTATATTTTATATTTTTAATTTAATATCTAATTTATTTAGGTTATAGTTTTGAAAATATTTTAAATTTACTTAATAATATTATTTATATTATAGACTTAAATAATAAAAAACAAATTTTAAAATATTTATAAAAATTTAAAATAAATATAAAATATCTTTTAATTATAAATTTCAAGAATATCTGAAATCTAAATATGATTATTAAAAAAGAGTTTTGAACCAATAAGTGTACAAGTGTAGTTTATTATTCAGATGAAGAAGCAGATCATGATAAGTGTGGTTTTCTCTATTTAAGCCTTTTGCCATGGTCTTGGTAGTGATGATGAACCACATTTGTTGGTCTGCCTCTTCATCTAATCATGATGATGAACGACACTTATGGTCATGTGATTTCTACCAAAAAACTTTGTTTAATTCATTATGGATCACATTAACCACATTTGTTAGTGATGATGAACCACATTTGTTGGTCTGCCTCTTCATCTAATCCTGATGATGAACCACACTTATGGTCATGTGATTTCCACCAAAAAACTTTATTTAATTCATTATAGATCACATCACCATACTACAAATAATTCATTATAGATCACAAAAACTTGAATACAAAAATTTATATAATCAAATTCTAAAATATTCCTAAATACTAAACAAAATATAAACTTACCCCTACTAATTGCCACAACTGATCCATACATTCCCATCACAAACACCAATTTATCCGATACTGCAATCGAGGTGATGATCTGAGGCTCCCCATCTGGTGTGATCATCTGATATATCTTCTGATATACAGACACCACATGCATTTCATGCTTTGGAATTAGTAAATCACATTACATGCGCAGGCAAATATATAAAGAACTGATTTTCTGTTAGCCCGTGAATTATTACCGTTGCATTCCAGGGGCCTGCGAAAGTATGGCATGGCTTCAACCTGATAGCATGATGTTTACAGATAGTTTCTCTGAAACATAGTTGCTGCAAGTAGTCGCTGGAATTCTCCAACCTTGGCCTCTTCTCAATTAGACCATGGCTCTTCCCATCCTCACTCGTATCATCTTCGTCTCCATATTCTTCAACATCATCCTCCATGCTCGTATAATCTACAGAATCGGCAGTTCCACTTTCTGGCACATCATCCTCCATAATCATATCATCTTCCATCGTGATCTCAGCGTAAAAGGGAGGAGAAAGAAAATCAAAAAGAGAAAACGATTGGTTGTATATGAGCGAATCTCAAACCCTAAACCTTTGTTGTATATGAGCAAATCCCAAACCCTAAACCTTTGTTGGTAGTTAAAAATATCAGTTTCGACCCTAACGGTGTCATTCCCGTTACTGTTGTGCTGTTGTTCCGTTATAAGCCTCTCCAAAATATTTCCATAAAAAAAACACATACATTCAATTTTATATAATTAAGGCCCTTTTATAAATTAAATGGTGGATAGATATTTACATGGATTTATTGTGATAATTATTATAAATTAAATGGTGGATAGATATTTACATGGATTTATTGTGATAATTATTAAAAGAGTAAATAGAGTATAATTATTTTAAAAATAAATCTTAATTGTGATTTGTGAATATATTAAAAAATATTTTAAAATATTTAATAATTATTGATAATTAAATTAATATTGTGGAAGTTTTATCTTCAAAATAGAGATACCTATCACATATATAATAAGTAGGGCAACCCATATAAATTAAATGGTTGGCAAACATCAATCCATAAGAACCATCAAAACACTTGCTTCATCATACATCTCAAGATGTTAAAACGCCATATAAATTAAATGGTTGGTAAATGTCAATAAGAATCAAGCTATATAACTTAAATGGTTGGTAAATGTTAATAGGAATCAATCTATAATAAGCATCAAAACACCTATTTCATCATACATCTAATGTTACTAAAATTTAAAAAATCATAATAATTAACTAAATTAACTTTATTTAAAATTATTATTATTATTATTACTAGTAATGATAAAAATAATTAATATATAAGTTACCCAGATGGGGTGACAATCATGATTGAAAGTGGGGGACACGCTCGCACCGCCCCACCTATCTAATAAGTCAAGGGGCGTGGTAACATATCCCTAACGAACTTAAATATTAAGTTTCGTGGAAATTAAAATGCACTTGTCTACGCAAATGAAACGACAGTGGAAGATGGATTATGGGTTGGTCGAGGCCTTCAAGCATGTGGAGTGCATGAACATTCTGAATCCAAACATGGAAATTCACTTCCAGGAATTTACAGGTATTGATGAGGTGGGCGAAGGTCCTTAGAGGCTAGATGAAAAAACTCATGCAGTCGTGGATCACTTATTTGAATGGTTTTGAGCAATGAGAAGTGTTGAAGGACCACATCGTGCAATGAGGAGATTCATCAAATTAAGTACGTACTATGGAGCAGCTACAATGAACTTCCAAATTTTATGAGCTTTTTAGGCAATAGGTAAAATTGTGTGGTTCTTAAGTCTTGTTTTGCTTCAGTTAATTTGGTTAAGTTGCAGGATGGTCAGTGGGGAAATTGGAAAATGAGAGCATGTGTATTTGTTTCTACCTATCATGGTTTTTTTTTAGTTGATCCCCTTCCTTAGTGTCTAAGGTGTAGGTTGGTCTTTAGCTGAGTTGTTGATTTTTAGCACCAAACTTGGGGCTTTTTTACAGTGAGTTTCTTTGGCACACATCCTCAACCTGCAATAATAGGTCTAGCTTTTTCCCATGGTTGTATGATATTTTTTGTATGGGATTTTTTAGGGTCTACATGTCTTGTTGTGGCTTGGTTTCGGAAGGCATACTAGAGGTTGAAGCCATATAGTAAGTGTAACGACAATACCTTTCCCTAGGATAATTGTTTTAATTTAATCTTATGGAGGATTCACAATATTAAAAGACATTTTGAAATATTAAATTGGTTCCACATTTTAAGAGGCAATAATACCTTCCTTAATTTTCAAACAAATGAAGTTTGACAAAAAATTGGATCTGTGTTCATTGATGATCAAATATATTATCAAGTCATTCCCTAATTATCGATCCTCCATATACTCAATACACACGTGGATGATTTCATGTATAATCCATCCATGTCATTTAAATTGTTAGGATGGGAGAGTAGACACTTATTAACACACAAAATTGTTAAGAGATTTGTATTGACAATGTAAAAGTACAAATATGAATAAAAGAAACTTAGGCTTAATATAGTTCCACTATCTTATCTACCAATTGAGACAATATCTCACCAACACACCAATCTAGGAATTCTCTTGTTGGAGAGAATACCTTACATCCAACTAGTTCCAACCACTCCCTAAAAACTAGGAACATACTCTCTACGTAGAGAACTAATTCCACCCAATAATGACCAATAATCTAAATAGTTAAATAAACATGATCACATACATAAGACAAGTGGGATTTATATACTCCAACAACCCCCCTGAACAACTACTTGTCTTAATCTTCATCAGTTTGGTCTTCAAAATATTTTCCTCTATAGTAAATGCTTCACTATAACTTGAAGAACCTCTTGATTAGCAAAGTCTACCTTTGGTCCAACCTGACACTTTCACCTCATACCTTAGTCATGCAAGCATAAACAATTTCGTATTCCATATAAAGGAATAACCGTTCACTAGAATGCATGGGAACCTAACCAATCTAACCATTAGTCTTCTAAGATTTCCTTTGAATACATGATTTATTCAATATATTGATGAACTCCCCTTGAATGTAAAAACTTTGCCTCCTAGAGTATACAACCAATATATGGTCCACTCAAGTGTATCTAGTCTACACATTGCCCACTCCTCCAAGTGTTAAATAACTCACTAACAGAGTTTACTGAACTAAACTAGATACAACATCCAAGTTATCATGGACACATGATAAAGGGGTATGCATGCCTCTTCAGGTCTTACAATGATATGCCATTTCCATGTTACATAGATGTGGGTACATGCACACTCCATCTCATAGATATACCAGGTAAAAAACCCTTCAAGGACTAGTACATCGAAACACCATAGACTTTCTATAACTAAAATGGATGAATCCAATTACAACATTGTCATGAGTTAGCCTTATTTCGAGCCCACATAATTTTTACCTTTGTTTTCCATCATCATTCAACCTTTATTGTTTCCACAACCAAGACTCTCTACTACATTCATGACCTTTATGTCCTCCCTACTATAAATTTATCATTCTTATCCAAAAATTCATCTTGCAACCAATCTCGGTTTCTCAAGTGAGAACTATGTAACTCGGTACTACCATAGAAAGTGTTCATGCTTCTAATTCACTTGAAGAACTATCATCATGTACCAACTGAAAACAAATATACCATGGATACCTCATATCAATAGAAATCCTATTAAACTCCAAGACCTAACATCAATCTAACCATGAAGACTATCGAATTTACTATCCTGTGAATCTACTTCCATCTACCAAGATACATAGGTTCCATATGTTGTACTTGCAAGTTATCTAGGTAAGTAGTATGGATATGGAATGTATGCATCTTAGTCTTAAATTATCTAACTTGTGAATCAAGACTTATAGTGCACCGCTCAATAAACAAGTAATGGAGAAAAACATGTAGCTAGAACCCATTTTTTATTACAACACTTCTTACTATGCAAACTCATGAATGATTTTACATAAAAAAAATATATATATATATATTGTTGTGCTACTACATACATCAATAAGAGATAATAACACAAGACATGTATATTGTCTTTTTCTTCTATTTTCTCTATATTTTCACAAAAAAATTTTGTTGGTCCATGATCCACTTATGTTTCACATCCTCTTCAGTTGGTGCACACTCCTAGTTATAATCTACCATGGATCATCTTTGGCATTGAATGTCACTATTGAAAAGTTGTCTTGGATTTATATGTTCACATGGTTGTGTTTTGATTTGTTATATTAGCCACTTCTAACAAAATCACTACAATTCATATTGAGTTGGCTATGCTCAATGTGTTTTATTATTTTCAATGAATCCAAAACACTTTTCCGTCATCCCCACAAGAATATCTAGCTAGAAAACTTCTATTAATCTCTATATTTGGATTTGATGGTTTTTGTATGAAAATATTTAAAAAATATGATAAACAAGCAATTGCATCAACTCCAATTCCATTTGTATAAGCAAACTTATGGGACCTTTAAACATACTCATCTAGGCCTGCTCAATAAGAAAAAAATCTACATATAAAAATCATGTTGATTGTTAGAGCTATTGCTGAAACACCAAAGAAAAATCTAGAAGTTGAATATGCATTCCTTCATATTGTTACATAAACCACTGAAATTTCATATCCACAAAGTAATAAAATGGCCTCAAGTAGAAGTATTACAATAGCTAGTGAACTTTGCCACTTAGTTCTCCACCAAATCACCATAGCATAAAATTCCAAAAGTAAATTTGTGCCAGCCATGTTAAATGTCATCCTAATTGTATCTTAATCTAAAAAATCATAAATCTAGTGCCCCAAGAAATTACCACAACTACTAGAAAAATTACAACCACGCAAGCTACAAGTAATATAAAAAAAACTTGAAACAATACTCAATTGCAGAACTTGAAGAAACAATGGTCATTTCCTAGGGAAAAGAAAAAATAACAGTTGTATATTCTTGAGTTTCACCAATTGACAACAAAGAATAAAGCAATGGAGATGGCATTCAACACCCGGAACAATGTGCCACAAACGACACATGCAATCACTATTTTTTGGTGATCATCTTCCATAATGCCTTGTTCTTTGATCAAAATCCATGAACAACAACACATTCTCAAGCACCCCAATCTCATGTAGGGATCAAATTTGAAGGGAAGGGTTACATTTCAATTTGAAGAGTTTTTTTTTTCTTTTTGATACTGACAAGTTAAAAGAAACTATTCCTTTCATATGAAAATTAAAAATAAATTTTCACTAAACCATCATTGGCAAAGTTTCAATAAATCCCTATGAAACCAAATAGGAGATACTCTTGTGGATTGATGAAATGAAAAAGTAGGTGAGGAAGCCAATTAATAGGGTCGTGATTCTAGCCAAAAATCTTGTATAACTAGAGTTATCAACCTCTCAAGAGGAGGATGAAATACTTGATACCATTCAAGTGGTTTCTTCATTTAAATAGATTCCTCTCCTTTCTTTTTTGTTATATATCTCTTCACTCTTAGGTGTTGATCTTTTTGGTTTTTATCCTCAAGTTTAAATTTGTTCAAATGGAAAAACGTTTTTTTGTTATGCTCTTAGTCTTGTTTCCCTAGTGGTAGGCCAATAAACATAAGCAAGATGTATGTTTCATTATAATTGAGTAATACAAATGCTTCCTAACTTAAAAACAAAAAAAAACAAAAGATAACTTAAAATTTCTTGTGTATCTCATATATCACGCCTCTTATTCTGTCAATTCTATAGACTAGATCAAACTCTAGGTACATTTGAACAAGTCCATATATATGGCATTGGTTTGGCATTGATTCACTAGTATTGAAAAATATAATAGGACTCATATGGAAGGAATTTAATAGGACTATTTACCTACACTTTAAATAGAGGAATCATATGGAGGAAATTCAATTAGACCATTTATTTATATTATATATAGGGATCATATGGAAGAAATTCAATAAGACCATTTTACTCTTTCATCTCCTAGAAACCATTCTTCAAACACAATGAAACTATTCTCCTTTATTATAGGTTCTTAGAGGATAAATGGTCCAATTGTTTAAAATAATGCAATGAATTTTGTAAGGACAATAAAAATATAGCATTATTGTATGAATATCACTGTAATGTCCAATAAAAGTGAAAAATAACAATTATTTAAAACTCCAATAATGCAATTTTCAACAAAATAAATATAACTTACAAAGAATATTTTGTGATGATAATTATAAGCCCAATGGTTGGTGCACACGTGCGTTATGATGTATAACACCATATGCAAAAGAACATAGAAATAATGTTATTTTTTGTCAACAAAATTGAATGCTTAAATTGAATAATACTTACTCAGTATGAATCAAACCTACATTGAAACGATTTTG
Organism: Pinus taeda; assembly: GCA_000404065.3. Lineage (NCBI taxonomy): Eukaryota > Viridiplantae > Streptophyta > Pinopsida > Pinales > Pinaceae > Pinus > Pinus taeda. The sequence continues at coordinate 16,135 of APFE031685122.1, read as the reverse complement.
ATGCCTAGTACCCCTTGTTGTGTCTTCTGTTGAGAAATGACACCAAGAAATTCTAGTTTAACTTGTCCTCGAATTAAACTAAGAGTCAAAATCGAATTATATTCTCAGAGCAACTTGTAAATAGTTAATTAAGTTTAATTAACTTAAGTAGCTTAGGAATTTCGAGTTGGAAGTATTTCTATAGTCATGTATATGTTCTCCCTAAATTTTAGGGGCCCGGGATGAGTTTATTTGAGTTATAATTAGATAACTCAATTTGACTGAGTTATAGACAGTTAAACTAGTTCTAACTGTTTGTGGAACTAGTATAGGATTAGTAGTGAGTTTGTGCACTAGTGCATCCTTAGGTGCTACTCCATCTCACTGAAGATTCCCTCATGAGAAACTCATGCATGTCATTTCAGAGAAAGACCCAGTTGAGACTAGAGTGCAGGGATAGTGTACTATCAGTTGTAAAATGATCCGAGTTGTACAGATCATGCATGTAATCAGAAGAGGACCTAGATTTGGATTGTGCAGTTATGGAGGAAGGATTTCCCAATTAAATATGGGCTAATCCTCATAGGAACAACGCAAGGAAATAGGGGCTTGGCAGGCAGTAGTATTGGCTAAGTGTTGGCTAAAGTGGGCTTGTGAGGTAGAGAGTTGATCATACTTGTGTAGGAATTTTTCTAGTGAGAACAAGATTTGTATTATCACTCAGACTTCTTATTAATGCAACAGAAAATCAAGGTTTTGAGCAGTGACTTTCCCCATATAAATTTTTGTGTTATGTGCCATTGATTATCTTCGTCTTGTTGATTATTGTTTTCATCCATCTATTGGTTTCTGTTGTTTAAATAATTGAGTAGATTCTTGTTTTGTGTTCTAGTACATTACATGAGTTGTGAATCTACAGGAAAATATACATCTTCCTATTAGTAGGTATAATGAAGAGATGCAAGTAATAATCATAAATCCAAGTAAGTTGAGCAAGCAGTAAATGCAAGCAATAAGAGTGTTTGGTAGGAAAGTTCAATAAATAGTTATACATGCATGCATGAGCTCCATAAAAATAGGATTACATTGCATAAAATGATAACATTTATTTTCTTAACTATCATGATATGGGGAAAATTTGTTAATATTCTTGTTTTTAATTTTTTGCTGTATAGAAAAATGAGTAGTAAAGAAAAGAAAGGAAAAAGACATAAAATTAATGACACATAGAACATATTATGAAAAATTTCTTTACCTTTAATATGACAAAGTCAAAAATAATTTTCATTTCAAAGTTGACAAGAAATTTTTAATCTTAATTTTCATTTGAATGGGAAATAATTGTATGTCTTTCTCTGATAAGCTAGAGAGATTTTGAAGAGAAATGACGAATTCAAATTTAAACCCTGATTTCATGAGCCTCTGTGATCCTCTGCTTGGGTTCCTCCTTCACATGGGTCTATCTATCAACACACTACTACTCTCTCCACTTCGTCAACAGATGGCCTTGATTTCAATGGCAATTGCTAAGGGTCACAGTCTTGCTTGGACCCCTACAACTTCACCTTGAAGTTACTATTTTTCTTTAAACTAAATTGAAGCGGCTTCATAACCTGCTTGACTTTTGACGTTGATTGATTTGAATTTAACCCTGACTCCAACTTCACAACCTTGACGTAGCGGTAGAAAGCATTGACTGGTTTTCCACTAGGTTGAATCTTACTTTACTATCCTTCAATTTTGTGGTATTGGTATTGATGAAGTTGGCCTTTGCCGCAACTATGCCAGTAGTCATATCTATACCCGAGCATGGGAATTAATGATTATAGACATGTGACCTCTTTGTAAATGGTGAATAATCTCCTAAAAGAGGCTACTTTACACTAAGATTGTTAAGTGTGAGTCCAAATATAGTTAATAACATTGCATGCAAATATTTAAATATGAGTGAAAATATTTAAGTGTGAGTTCAAATATGGTTGAATGGGATTGTAAATATTTTTAATTTTGTTTTTCTCTCAAATTTCTTATAGAATGTAACAAATACTTCTACAATGTAAGGGAAACTTCTCTTCAATATAACAAAGGATTCTCCTAGAATATAATGGATAATTATTCTATAAATAAGATTGAGTTCATTCAATATTGATAATTAAGTAATTGAGAGTTGAGCTCACAAGAGAAGGCGCTTGTAATTATTATTGATAGTAGTAAAAATAGTTGTTGATCTTTTCCTCGTGGGCTTTCCGAGTAGACTATTGGGTTTTCCACATAAATTTTTGGTGTTGTGGTTCTTAATCATTGTTTATTTTATTTTTTTATCAAAATATTATTTATTTTTGTCTTTTCCTAACAATCAGTATCAAATTTGGTTTTTGTTTCTAGGTCTATTAAGCAATATGGAGACTATAATGAGTGATATGGAGAAAATTAATGGGGCTAATTTCACCCTATCAAAATCTAATATGGAGGATATATTGATCTTGAAGGATATAATCTTATGATGGAAAATGAAGATTGGAAGAAGATGGAAAAGAAATCCATTGCTAAAATTTGGTAGTACCTAACAAAGAATGTGTACTTCAATGTCATTAAGGAGAAGACAGTGGAACGTGTACTATAATGTCATTGAGGAGAAGATAGTAGAAGGTGTAATTCAATGTCATTGAGGAGAATATAGAAAAAGGTCGATGGAAAAAGTTGCATGACTTGTATGAGAAGAACATGACAACAATCAAAGTGTTCCTAATGAAGAAATCATACAATCTCAAGATTGAACAGGGTGCTTTAGTTTCGAATCACTTAAATGAATTTAATGTAATTACCAGTCAGTGTTCATCTGTCAAAATCACTCTATATGATAATATTAGAGCCATCCTACTCATGTGCTCCATGCTAGATAATTAGGAGAATTTTATGGTAGATATTAGCACTTTAGCACCTGCATGGACCCTAAAGTTTGATAATGTTAGTAGTAGTTTAATGAGCGATGATCCAAGTGGATATTGGTGGCCACCCACCTATTCCAATTGAACCTCTGACACTGCCTCTTTTAGTTTTTCGGTTTCCTTAACTATAGCACAGTTTACTAACTTTGGCAGTTTTTTGGGTCCTAAAATTCTGGAGTCGGTTTGAGGCCCTAAACGGTGTTCTTAGGGAAACTAGATGGGCTGAAAACATCCCAAACCGGCCTATTAGTTTGTTCAAATATTTAAGTGTGAAGGGAAGAAATTACCAAATTTTCACCTTCAGGATGCAATGTTATGCCACTTGGGACACATATGTGTTCCTTCATGTGAGCGTGCCAAGATGATTTGGGAAGCACACTACAGTTGGGTCACTGGACATTTTGAAGTAGAGAAAATAGTGGCAGTATTGCAAAAGTATTTTTATTTGCTGAAACTTCATCAGGATGTTGGGAATTGAATTAGATCTTGCACCGCCTACGCCATTGCCAAACCAGCCATCAAGAAGCAAGGCCTGTATACTCCTCTACCTACTCCTAGTCGGCCTTGGGAATCTATCTCCATGGATTATATGTCAGGCCTTCCTTCTACTAAGCATGACAATTATTGTGTTTTCATGGTCGTCGACAAATTCTCTAAGATGGTTATCATGGCGGCCTGCAAGAAGAGTATCTCAGTGAAGGCCACTACTAATCTCTTCTTTCAGTGAGTGTGGATACATTTTGGGATCCCACAATGCATTATCTTAGATCGGGACAACAGATTCCTGAGTGCATTTTGGTCAAGTCTCTGGTTGATGTTGGATACAAAACTCACTAAGTCCATGAATTTGCATCCCCAAACTGATGGCCAAACAGAGGTTGTCAAACAGATGATTGTACACATTCTGCGAATGTAAAACTTGAAGCATCCATGCACATGGGATGAAAGTCTCCCCTATGTCCAACACAGCTACAACAGAGCTCTCCACAGCTCAACAAGCCACAACCCCTTTCAAGAAGGGCTAGGATTTCATCCATTATGCCCTAATGATGTGGCCATACCATTTACAACCACTCAAATAGAATCGGTTCACGTGGAGTCTAAAGCTGAAAGGGATAACATCTTCATTGAGTGCATTCAACACATCCCCCAATAGGTCCATGATATATTTCACAAATCCAATGCTAAGTACAATCAGTGCCATGATCAACATCGAGTGTCACATAAGTTCCAGGTGGGCCCCACCGCAAGCTTTGCCTGCTCTGATATGGGCCATACACCATCACCAAGGCCATTAGTGACAATGCCTTTGAGCTCATCATCCCACCATTCCTTGGTCTACACCTAGTGTTCAATGTAGATCTCCTTCAGCCATACTTCCCACCATTGTTGTACACATCTAACATTGCATAACAACTCACACCAACAGAGCTAAACCCAGACTGCATGGAACAGGCCACCATTGATCGGGTCATGGACACACAGATCAAGAGCACTCGCCGGTAGAATATCCAACTATATTGGATTATCAAAGCTGGTCAACTCCTTCACCAAGGCAAGTGGCTCACCAGGGACCAAGTTGAGCAAAATTTTCCCCATCTCAAGGAGGCACTCAACGCAATGGGGACCATTGCTTCCTAAGGGGGGAGGAATGATCCAGGTGGATATTGGTAGCCACCCGCCTATTCCACTTGAACTCCCAATATTGTCTCTTTTAGTTTTTTGGTTTCCTTAATTGTAGCACAGTTGACTATTTTTGGCAGTTTTTCGAGTCCTGAACTTCCAGAGCAATTTTGAGGCCCTAAACAATGTTTTTAGGGAAAATGGAGAGGCAAAAATCGTCCCAAATAAGGCTACGATGTTTTTAATTTACTTCTCTTTGAGTTCTTCAAAACAAGATATTATGATAACCAAACGGAGATCGTATGCCAAAGTTACGACCCCGGGAAGTTGATGTACCAATTTACCCAAACGGGGCCCACAATTTTGGTGCTTCATCTCCTAGGGTTAAATTTTTGGAAATTTAGGGTTTCCCATTGTTTCTCAATAATAAATAGGCCATTGAGCCTTATTGTAACATGGTTCAGAGGCATGTAGCCACCACATCTCTCCTAAGAGATAAGCTACCATCGCCTGAGCTATCTTATTTCCATTCTATTTGCAAGCATAGTTCATTATTTTTCTATTAATGAAATGAAGTGTTTTTCTGCCGCATCTATGTGTTTATGATTATATCTGTAAGTGGTTGCATTCCTGTTTAAGTTTAGATCAAGCAAGGATTTGCGACATAAAACAATTTTGGAAAATCAAGGAGGAGAAGCTTTAGCCTTATCTGGTCATGGAAGGAAATTAGAATGTGATGGATGAGGGTGTTCAAAATATAGAGGTAGATAAAAGTCTAGGAATGGAAGAATAATTTTCCATCATCATGGAAAAAATGGTTACATCAAAAATAATTTTTGGATATGGAAGAAACAATAAAGGGGTAAAAGGAAAAAAAGACGACCAAGAACAATAATGAAGAAGCCATTGTTGTTGCATTAGAATGTGAGGTATTAATCATTATTTCTTGTGAATATGCATGTATTTATTATTCTAATCATGATAACGATTAGATTAAAGAAATTGGAGCTTCCTATCATGCTATTCCAAGTAGAGAAAAAACGATTTCTTATAAATATGGTAATTTGGGTAGGGTTTGGTTAGAAAATAAAATTATTTGCAATGTTAAAGGAGTAGGAGATGTTATAGTAAAGACAGAAGATGGTTCTAGTTTATTGGTGAAATAGATTAGGCATGTGCTAGAGATTAGAATGAACTTGATTTCCACTGGGAAGTTAGATGATGAAGGATATGATATAGTGTTTGGCAAAAGGAATGTTGGGTTCCCTATTTTCCATTCCTTTTGCGACCCAAAACATCATTTCATGGCCATTTTCCCGCATGTTGTCTCCCATTCATTTTCCTTCTTACTTAGTTTTTCCATAAATGTGTTGTAATAAATATAGGGATGTTTAAGTAGTTAATCATTCTCATTTTCCTTTATTTTTAATGTATTAAAGAGGATAATGCTTGATTTATTATATACTATTGATATTTTGTCTAGCCAATTCGTGTAACTCTTATGCAAGTCTACTAACCAACCTCTAAAGTTGGCATATCTGTGTGATTCTAAGGAGAATTTTGGGACATTTTTTTTTTCTTTAGCATCAAAAACATGGTTTTATGTTATTCAAATTACACCCAAGTCAATTTTAGAAGACTCTAGGTAATGATTAATAGTTCAAACAACTCATGCAAGGCATAATTGAGTCATCAACTTTGGGAACAATGTTTTGGAAAATGGAGAAGAATTTGTAAAAATTAAAACATGGGTTTTATTTAGGAAATCCCCAATTATATTACTTTGGGGAATTTCCTCCAAAAAGAATGTGTATTGGGAGATATATGTGGTTCTTTCATAAAGTAATTTTTTCTTACACCATTGACCAACTACACCTAAAACCAAGCAACTAGTTAGCCAAACACAACAAATAAAACTATTCTCGGGAGATTCCATGCCACATAAACCCTATGTAATAATTTATTCAACTAAAAATGTATGAAAGACAATCCGTTGTTGATCAATCATGATTTAACAAGCCATTTTTGTATAAATATGAGAGTAAAATCCAGGTTCATGAGTTGTTCGAGGGGGAGGCTTTGTCAAGATCATATACTCTATAAATTTTTGTTAATTAATGAAAAAAAAAATTGTTAATTATTTCCTCAATTTCTTCCATTTTTATGTAGTGCCCCCAGCCAGGAAGGCCCCCCTGTCCTAGGATTCACTTACAGAGTTAGTAAAGTAATTATTGTATTTATTTTATGTATGGTTATATTAGATTCATTATTTTTAATTTATGTTCTTATACTTTCTAGTTGTGATATTTCATGTGGAGTGGTTTCAAGGTCATATGTGTGAGGAGTTATTAACCCTAGGAATTAAACAAGTGGTCTAAAGACTACAAGACTCGAACATGTGACTCTTGAGTGATTTATATTTGTTATGTGTTTTGTTTCTTTATCATTGTGTGTTTCTTTCCTCTGCTATATTAAACTATAGGGATTGTTGAACTGGTTGAACATCATTATGATGCTAACAATTCTTATGGTGATTTGATTTAATGTTAATTGTACCGGTTGTATGGCATGTAAAAGGTCAATTCGCGTTCAATTTAATTCATAAAAATATTATTTCATTTGATTATATTAGTGTTTTTAGTTTAGTACCCAAAACAATTAAACTTATTTTTGCATATATGTTGTTAACACCTTGTCATCTTACGAGCTCCCAGTTGATAATTTAATGAATAACAATTAATAAATTAAATTACTCAACATTTTTGGCATCATTGTTGGGGAGGTGTAAAGGAACTAGGTCTTGATTGGTTTGTTTGTTGTTTAGTTACATGTTTTATGCTAGTATATTTTCATTTAAGTCTGATTCATGGGAAGGAAAAAGTTGACTCGTGATGAATAGGTAACTGGTGATAATAGACCTTAGTAGCATGAGGGCATCTAAGTACACAAAATATATCACCTTTAACTTTCTTTCTCTTCTCATATTTCATTTATTTCCTTTCAAGGTTTTCAAGGTGTTATAAGAACCCCTACATGTTAATCCATGTGCTGAGAGGATCTACAAACTAGCAGAAAAAGGATGTTAAAAAATGACTTGAATAGGAATGGTACTCTAAGAGCTATTTTGAGTCATGAGCGAAGGCATATTTACATCTCAAGAAGAGTAAATATTGATATCCATCAGAAATATAACTAAATAAAAAATAGAAAAATAGGGGAAAGAGATTCATCGACAATATCCAAGAGAAGAGCCATTTCAACAAGAACATCTAGGATCCTTCCTTGATCACCCTTGCCAATCTCCCAAAGAAATTGAGTTACAAGAAATAATCATTTGAGAACATGTATTAGAGCTTGATATTGAGAATTTATCATAACCTTCATGCCTTCAAGAAAAAATTTATCAAGCCATGGAAGACCTGCACAACATGACAAAGGAGAACATGCTAACGTTTTTTAATGAATTGGAGAACCAAGAATGTGTGGATCAAATTTAAGCTTGGTCCCAAAAAACCATTGGCATATAGCATTCCTCCATCATTCAATAGCTCTGAGCACCATATCAGTTAAAACAAATGGTTTCACATACTCTGATATACTTTAAAGATTACTTCTTAAATCTAAGTATAAGCATATTCGGTATTATGTTATGCACATGGATTTCATTGGAAGTATTCCTACAATTGAAGAGATACTCTATTTTCAAGTAGTTTAAGAGAATAAAATAAATAAATAAATAAATCTAAATGTGGAAACTAGGAAACTAACATAGTCAAACAAGGATTAGCTTGAAAAACAAGCTATTAGTAGGAAAATGTCTCAATAATATCTACATTAGGTGGTTAATCCTCTGCAAATTATTCAAAATTTTATATATTTGTGTGTTAGTTGATGTAGGATGCATCAAGGCCCTCCAACTAACAAGTCGACCCATCGACATCAGCACATTATTTGGATTCAAAGCTAGAGACTCATTTCAGTACCTTGAGGAATGGATTCCTAAATGTCAGGTTCTCTCTCTAATGATAGTGGGAATACATTAGTGTCCCCCGATTGTTAGATATTGAAAGTGATTCAATCTTATCACATCCATTCATCCTAGCAAGATGTATTGAGGTTCCTTAACACTCATTGACATCACAAGTGAGTCATCTCACATTAGTTAATGAAATTCATCAATGGTCAATAATATAATGATCTCTTTCCATACACAACTCCATCACATTGATTCGTATGATAAAGAGTTACACCATGGGCTTAGGATTAAGTGAAGAGTTTGTGAAGTTTTCAAGAATAGTTGTAGCTTATTCTTTTGCAAATGAATGAGACGATTGGTTATTGGACCACTAGGGTAGCAATGAATTTATCCTTCACTAATCATCATCTTTACAGAATCAGCTTCAAAATTTAGCATCCAGCTCTACACAATTAGCCTTCTTCAACCAGCATCATCATAAAATCATCATACATTAGCATGGCACCCCATTTTGTATTAGCTCTAGACTCAGTTTATCATCAGTAATTATCAACTTCACACATTTCATTATCAGCGTACCTAGAAAATCCAACATATAGGTAAAACCATAGGTAAAAACTAGTGTGGGACTCTTTTATTTGTTAAGAATTGTACGAATGATGATAAGAAAACTACATAGCCATTCATTTTTTTCCAATTTACTTTTTCCCTCATGATCATGTGCCCACACTTGTAGTGTCCCCTTAACCCATTCTTTGTCTAGGATCCCAACACTTCCCTAAAGTTTTGTATTATTCTTCCTATTTTCCTTTTGGATTGCAAAGTTGTTAGTATTAATTCCTAACAAGGTAATACTAGAGTCTCAAAAGGAATTATCTCCCCACTCGCTTTTTCATGAAGTCACAACTCAACTCCTTAATGCAACGGGAGGATATAAATGATGATACATTAAAAAATATTGGTAAATCACTTTCCAATATTTGTAGATGCAAGACACATGTAGACATGGTTGTAGCTGAAATGGCTCCAAAACCCATTCGACATATGTTTAAATTCAAAGAGAAGTGGGTTACTAGAGCATATGTAGGGAACAGTGTAGTCTGTTTAAAGGATGATTGGACTTACAATGATGGAAAGTTGACAATATGTGTTGCATTTATTCTTTAAATATATAAAGAGGTGGGCCTATTTGATTCTATTTCCATTTCCATTTAGATCACAAAATTCATTATATTTGATGCTTACATGATGAAGTGTTTTTTAAGAGCAACACGAGTCATCGTTCTAGTTGGTGTAATGAAAATGATAATGTCAAACTTCTTTTCTACCCAAGGGAATTGCCAAGATATAATACCATCGATCCATATGCCTTTCTGAATGACTAGCTTCCATCTTTATATTATGTCTATGACTAGCCCACATGATGTTGATTTGGATGTCATACAAATGATCTTTTTTGGAAATAAAGCTAAACACTGGGTCATCAATCATGAATTTATGATGACACTAGAGAAGGCCCAACATGCAACATATTAATACCTAGTAATAGTATGGTGAAAAGCCTAAACCAGAGACTCTGAGCCTCTATAGCTAGTTGTGCAGCATTAGTGACCTAATTTGCAACATCTTTTTCTCCATTTAATAATCATACCCTAACTTTTCAATTTATGGAGTAACTCATGTAAGGGATTGAAATGTATATGTTGTAGTGAAGGGATTATTCTTAATTTTTATGGAAGGCTTTGAACAATTCTCGAGGAGGAAGAAGGTCCTCTATTTAGAATACTGACTTTGGTTATGCAATGCATTAGTCATATACTTCAAGCATAATTTCTTTTGTTTGTGAATTGGTCACCTTCTCAAATAGTTACTCCAAATGCCATAAATATTACATAGAAGAGGCACAAGAATGAATATGGGATTACATATGATATTACGAATTCTGCAAGCCATCTAATGACCAACTTTACCTTGTTTTTATGAGGACATGCAAAGGTGCAAGTTTGGGGAAGATGATGGATTTCCAATTTTCCATTCCTTTTGCCACTCAAAACATATTTTCTTAGCCTTTTTTTGCATGTTTTCACCCATTCATTACCCTTCTTACCCAATTTTCCCCTAAATGTAAGGTAATAAACCTAAGAATGGTGAAGTAATTATTTATTGTTAATTTTTTATTTGAAAAATAAAGAGGATAATGCTTGATCTACAACTAATCATGGTACTGTCTAGTCATTTCTTGTAACACCTATGCAAGTTCAGTAACCAACCTTTGGGATTCACTATGGCTTCACTCAATAAACCTTTGACATATCACGTGTGTTCGTGGCATACTAAACAATACCCCTAATTTTACTACATATTGTAAAATACCTCTAAAAATCACATTACTTAACCCCCTACCAATACGAACCTAATACCAATTCAAAAAACCCCTAATTTCACTAAATATTGTAGGTATCTATTTTTTCATTAGCATTTTTTATACCCATTTATATTTTTTCATAAACTTTGAGCTCCATTTTTTATACCTTCCAATATAAAAACCATTACCCCCTAATATATGCTTAATATATTATGTCAATTTTTCCTCAATATATAGCCCCCAATATGAATGCACGTGGTATGGTATTACTCCCCCAATCAAGCCCATGTGTTGGGATTGCATATATACACATCTCTAAGGAGAATTTTGGGACATGGATTTTGTTTCTAGTAATGACAACATGCTTTTATGTATTCCCATTACATCTAGGTTGACTCTAAAACACTCTAGGTAATGATGAATAGTTTAGATAACTCGTGTCAGATATAATTGATTCATCAACTTCGAGCATGGTTTCTAGGAAAATGGAGAATAATTTGTAAAACATAAATCATGGGTTTAGTTTAGGACATCCTCAATTAGGTTACACGTGAGAATTTCCTCCCAAAAAAACATGGATTGGGAGATATTTGTGGTTCTTTCAAAAGGTAATTTTTTTGTTGTGTCATTGACCAGATACACTGCAAACTAAGCGACCAGTTAGCCAAACACACTAGATCAAGTTATTCTGAAGAGATTCCATGCCAAACAAACCCTATGTAATTAGATATTTAGCTAAGAATTTATTAAATATAATACTTAGTTGATTAATCATGATTTGAAAAGTCATTCTTAGGGTGATTGGTTTCAATTAACCCTGATTTTTTTTGTATAAATGTGAGAGTAACCAAGTTCAGGAGTTTTTAAAGGGGAAGTTTTTGTCAAGATCATATACTCTGTATTTTTTGGCTGATTAATGGAATCATTTTGTTGTTGATTAATTCTTGAGTTTCTTTCATCTTCTTGCAGTTCTCCTAGCTAGGAAGGGCCCCTTATTCTCGGATGCACTTTTACAATTAGTAAACTAGTTATTTTTTTTATTTTTATGTACAACTAGATTAGATTCATTATTTTTAGTTTCTAGTCCTTTAATTTCTAGTTGTGATATTTCATATGGAGTGGTTTGAGGGACCTTGGTGTGAGGAGTTGTTAGCCATAGGAATCTGACAAGTGGTCAAAAGACTACAAGACTCGAACCTACAACACTTAAGTAATTTATCTCTATTTTGTGTGTTTTATTTCTTTTTCACTATGTGCATTTATTTCCCCTACTTAATTGAACTACACAAATTGTTGAACTAGCCGAACATCTTTATGATACTAACAATTGTTATGATCATTTGACTTAATGTTGATTGTCCTAGTCATATGGCATGTAAAAGTTTAATTCATGTTCAATTAAATTCTTAAAAGTATTATTTTGAATAGATTTCCTTGGTCTTTTTAGTTTAGTACCCTAACCAATTAAACGTATTTCTACATATATGTTGTCGACACCTTGTCAACTTACGAGCTCCCAGTTGATAATTTAATGGCTAACAATTTAAGTAATTAAATTTCTCGACAAGGAACATGGAAATATATTAAAGGAGCATTGGTTGTGAGTAAAGGGCTCAAGGTAGGAACCCCGTATACATTAAGGGAAAACACAAAATTATCAAATGTGGCTATTGTTGCAAAATAAGGAAACTCAACAGATATATGGTATAAGAGTGAAAGAGGGCTTAAAATCCATTTTGGAAAAAACCTTCTTCTAGGTTTAAAATCCCATGAACTTAATATTTCAAAGAGTTTCATTTATGAGAGGTTGCCATGCATGGACAACAAGTATAATAGAGTTGGTACATTCTGATGTGTGTGGGCCAAACAATATTAAGTCTTTAGGAGGAGCCTCATATTTTGTCACATTCATAAATGATGCTTCTAGGAAGGTTTGAGAATATCCCATGAAGACAAAAGGTGAGGTGTTTGAGATATTTCAAAATTTTCATTTTTTATTGAAACAAATATTGACAAACTATTTAAGTGTTTAAGGACGAATAATGGTGGTGAATATTTCTCAAATGCATTCAAGGATTACTACAATAGGTTCGTCATAAAACATGAAAAGACTATCTATGGTAATCCTAAATAGAATGGTATTATGGAAATAATAAATTGTACTATCATGGAGAAGATGAGGAGTATGTTATCCAACTTAGGATCGGAAAATAATTTTTGGGCAGAAGTAGTAGGGACAACTTGTTGCCTCATAAATAGATCACCTATTATAGCCTTTGATGGTGACATTCCTAAAGAAGTTTGGACTGGTAAGAAGATAAATTATTCTCACTTGAACTAAGTTAGATGATAAATCCTTGAGATGCATTCTTTTAGGATATGTGGGTGGTGATTTTGGGTATCATCTTTGGGATCTAGTTAAAAATAAAGTTACTAGAAGAAGGGATGTTATATTTAATGAGTTAAAAATATTTAAAAATTCTATAAGTGATATAGAGGCAAATAAAATTGTTAGCAGACTTGCAGATAACCCATCATTGTAAGAAGATGGGCAGGAAATTCAAGAATGTGATGGACAATAAGTCGAAAATGATGCACAACAATAAGAAGAAAACATGTCACAACATTTGCAAGAAGTCTAGCCAAAAAACACACCACCACAATTAGTTCTCAATTCTATGAGGACTCATAAAAATTCACAAAGGTATCCACCCTCGGATTATATTTTTCTAGCTGGTGTATGTAAAATTGAATGTTTTCATGAAGCTTGTAAAGTGAAAACTAGCAAAGAGTGGAAGAAAGCAACGGAGGAAGAAATGGACTCTTTAACTATATATATAATATATATATATATATATATATTATATATATATATTATATATATATATATAATATATATATATATAATATATATATATATATATATATATATATATTATATATAATATTGGGAATTAGTAAAGCCTCTAGAAACAGATAAAATGGGTATACAATATTAAACATTAGTGTATAAGGAAGAAAGAAAGGTACAAGGAAAGGCTGGTGGTAAAAGGGTTTGCACAAAAAGAAGGTATTGATTTTACTAAAAACAATTCTCTTGTTGCTAAGATGTCATCCATAAAAGTTATTCTTGGTCTTGTTGTTGCTTTAGATTTGGAATGTGAACATCTAGATGTCAAGATATCCTTCCTTCATGGATATTTGAAGGACGATATTTATATGGAGAAACCATATGGACCAAAGAAAAGGGTAAAGGGAATTTGGTTTGCAAATTGAAAAAGAGTCTCTATGGGCTAAAACAGGCACCACTCCAATGGTATAATAAATTTGATTCATTTATGTTGTAACATGGTTTTAAAATATTAGAAGCTAATCATTGTGTTTACATCAATATATATGAAAAAAGGTGCATTATATTAGTGTTTTATGTGGATGACATGTCAATTGTTGGACATGATAAGAACATGATCAATAGGATGAAGAAGGATTTGGGTAGCAGAATTGTGATGAAAGATTTGGGTCCAATACAACAAATAATGGAAATGAGGATAATATGTGATAGAAATAACAAAAGGTTTTGGCTATCACAAGAAAAATATATTGAAAATGCATTAGACGGGTTCCATATGAAGGATGCTAACCTAGTTGGTACACCCCTTACACATAAAACCAAATACGGTGTTGACTTATGTTCCTATGAATATAAGGAGAAAGAAGGATGAGGAGGACTCCTTATGCTTCAACAATTGGTAGCCTGATGTATGTGATGGTATGGTCCCAACCATATATTGAACATTCAATGGGAGTTGTAAGCAAGTTTCTTGCAAATCTACGGAAACAAAATTAGCAAGTGGTGAAGTGGATTTTCAGGTATCTCAAGGGTACTATTAATTATTCTTTATGTTTTGGTAAAAATAATGCCAAACTTGAAGTTTATGCAGATGAAAATATGGCTAGAGATATGGACACTATAAAGTCCCCCAATGGTTATTTATATAGTTTTGTAGGTGTAGCAGTGTCATGGGTATTCTTATTGCAAAAGTTAGTATCTCTCTCCACAATGGAGGTAGAATATATAGTTGCAACAAAAGCTTGTAAAGAGATGTTATGGATGCAACACTTGCCAGAAGAGTTGGAAATAAAACAAGACAATTATATGTTTCATTATGATAATCAAAGTGTTGTTCACTTACTAGTAAACCTAACATATCATTCTAAAACAAAGAATATTGATGTTAGATATCATTGGATTCTCCAAGTACTAGATGATGGGATATTACAGTTGGAGAAAATACACACGGAAGAAAATCTAGCTAACATGTTACCAAAAATATTGCCAAGAAATAAGCAGGAACTTTGTAGAACCTTAGATGGTGTGATACAAAGGTGATGAGAGATTTTTGGGAAAAGATCAGTGACTCTAATATTTGGTATCATATGGGATAATATTAAGTGTGAGTCCAAATATAGTTAAGAATGAATGCAAATATTTGAGTGTAAGTGGGAGATTTTTAAGTGTGAGTCCAAATATAGTCAAGAGTGCATGCAAATATTTAAGTGTGAGTTCAAATATGGTTGAGTGAGAGTGAGATATTTTTAATTTAGTTTTTCTCTCAAATATTTTTCTCAAATGTAACGAATACTTCTAGAATGTAATAGATATTTATCCTTGATTGTAATAAAGGATTCTCCTCGAATATAGCAAAAAATTCTTATATAAATATGATTGAATTCATTCAGTATTAAGCATTGAGCAATTGAGAGTTGAGATCACAAGAGAAGGTTTGTGTAATTATTATTCCTAGTGATAAAAAGGGTTGCTGATAGTGTAATTGGATTTTTCCTGCGGTTTTTCCTAGTACACTATTGAGTTTTCCACATAAATTGTTATGCTTCTTAACCTACAAAGCAATACCGAACCGAGAATATGCGCGGAAAAATACCGAGAACACAGAATATGCTAAGAAAATATACCCAGAACACAGAATAGCAAAGATTTTATTACTCAGAGAGAAATGTTCACAGGCCTCTTCGAGGGGGCAACCTCCAATAGAGCAGAGCTCGATTACAAAAACAAGACACGATGCTCCTCGCAGGGAGTCTCTATCCTTTATATATGACTCCTACATGCAATACCACGGGCCAATACCGTGGGTTTTATTAATACCATCTATCTAATACTACCGCCCATTTAACCTTTATTTAATACTACCGCCCATTTAAAACTAATTGTGGTCCCATTTG
>APFE031685118.1:15641-68366 GCA_000404065.3 Pinus taeda | reverse complement strand
GAGAGCATGGTAGCAGAGGTTCCGATAATCATGTTTCCTGTGCAGGTTGACCAGACGACTAATGCTCTTCTTTTGGCAAGGGAAGAAAAAGTAGCAGTGGATATGAAAACTGTCAAAGGGGTTGTTGGAAGGAATGAATTGGAGAGGGCAGTGTGGAGTTTAATGAGTGTCGAAAGTGTGGAGGTGAAGCAGAGAGTGGAGGCCGTGAGTAAAGCTGTCGTTTATGCCATTTTCTATAAGGACGAAGATGCTTGGAGAAACTTGGATTCATTCATTCTATATGCAGTCAGGTGAATTTTGATCACTCAACAAACAAATATCGCTCTGTTTTTTGTTTATTTTGGTGTGGTTGTGCACCATTGGTATGGACAGGCTTCAATTTCATGGAGTCATAATAACCCTGACATTGAATTTGTTGTCAGAAATTCCATGAGAATTAGACTTTAGTTAATGTGGTAAATTCAAATGGATCCATGAGGACATTTGCTTTAGCGTTTTCCTTTGAACACAATTTTTTTGAATGGTTATTTTTTAATGCCAACTGTAAAAATGTAAGAAGTAATACTCATTTCGTTATGCTTTTTCTGCCCTGAAAAAATACTCATTTCGTTAACAACCCAGAATGAGATAACCTTAATGACTCAAACAAATTCGTATCTCAGGTTATTGGATTCCCTTTTTTATTACATTGACGCCATATAGTTTAATGTGCGAGAATTAATGATGGTGCTTGCAAGTCCTCTCATAAAAATGGAACGGGTTTCTGTTCATTATGAATTCAGACCCATTGTTTAATTTACTTGAATATCTCGACTTTGATTACTGTCCATTGTTATTGTTCGTTCAGTTACAGTGCCCAAACTTACAAAAGTTGCTGGCATCGATTAATTTCTCGGATGTATTCGTCTTCGTAATATTTTCCCATTCAAACATAATTAGTTTATCTTATTACTAAACTTTATAATGAGTGGTAATGGAAATCATTTTTTTTCTCAAAAGATAAATGGTAATGAGCCCATGGATCATTCTATATTTAGTAAAGGAATATCTACAACAATATTCTAAATTTCGTAAAGGAATAACTACAACAATATTTGTGGTCTGAAGTATTCAAAATGATTTCCACCATCATGTCACATGTATTTTGAAAGGCAGGCCAAGTAAGGATGCCACACTTTAAAATAGAGTGGAGGTTCAGATTCTTGTAGAAGTTGTATGGGTTGCACTCCGAGTTGAAAAAAAATGTTGAAAAATTGTTACTCATCATAAAATTCATAAAATTTGAATTTCATGTTTTGGTTTGAAGATATTCTTGGAAAGTTGGTTGTAGCATTGGACACTCACCATCTTTGAAAAAAATATCATGGTTAAATGTGGATATGATGAGTGAAAAGATATACATATACGAATAAGTAGGTAATAGAATTTATTGATTTTATTTATTTAAAATATATTATCTAGTATAAAAAAATGTAAACTAAAGAAATTTAAATTAAAATATAAAATTTTTATTTATAAAAATGTCAGAATAGAATGTTGGCTTGGATTGCCAGTGATTGAGTATTTTGTTAAGGCACTCCTTGATGTGAAGTCATCGGTTCAATTCCCTTGTTAAAGATGTATTCTTACCAAAACCACTAAAAAAAGTGGAAATATAATTAAAATTTGGGTATTGGAATTAAAATAATGATTTTCTTGATTAAAAATTTATATATAGTTAAAAGTTCATGTATAATTTTTTTTTAATAATATTTTATATCTTTTTAAAAATAAATAAATTTAAACAATTATCATGTTGAAATTAATAAAAATAGTTCATTTAATGAAAAGATCTAATATTCTCACTTTTATTATAAATGTTATTTTAAATAGTTAAGACAATCAAAAGATATATCTATTTTTAAAAATTATGTGTTTAAAATTAGAAAACAAATTTATAATTTTTTTTTTCTAAATATTATATCTAAAAATTTATAATCAAAATAAATATACTAAAACATTAATAGAAAATACATTCTTAAGATATAAAGTATTGAATTTTCAAACAATATGAACAAGTTATAAAATTCATGTTCATTTTATGATGCATATATGTTATTTACATATCCATGATTACTAGTCCATTTCCAAACTAAAAACTTCTTAAGGCAAACTTTTTTAAATAATGTTTGAACATATGATTAAGCATTATAAATTTATTAAACAATGCCAAAGCATAAAATTAATCAATATGGAATTTTAATTACATCACTGTTCAATATCAAAGAGAGCTCAAATGCTACATTGATGGGGTGTTAGGCTTAGGGAGTTTCAATGAGCATGCAAAGCAGGGAAATGTGGCGGTTGAGTTTGAATGTGTGGTAAGCACAAATGACAAGGTTAAGGGACATCAAAAGGTTGAGGGTCTCAACTAGTACCATGAGAAGACATTCACCCTGAATACAATATCATTTACAAAGATGAAAATAACTTATAGATTTAGTGTGATGTGGGCATATAACATATTTCAAGGCTAAAGTTTTTATTTATGCTCTATGAATCCTCTTCTAAACTATCTAGTTTGATGATTTCTCTACTTTGGATTTCCTATATTGGTTTTAGTGGTTCTAGGGGATAAAGGTAAGGTTACGGAAGCTTGGCAACAACGGTAGACTAGAAATTGAATTGTCTTCTTGCTTGGGGTTTAGCTTTAATAACAACTACTTCAAAAGGATTGGGGAAAAGGAAAAAAATGTGTTTGGATTTAAAGGAACAAGTCAACTCAAGGTTTTGGGTAGTGTTATGTGACCCATGTATAGGGATATATGATGAAAACACACAACCGGTTCATGTGTCAATTCCCAAAGGAGGTTAAGGCTAGCATAGATGACATTAATATGAAGGATCAACAATGGCGAGAGGGAATGTATATGGCTCACATTCTAATGGAGATTTAAGGTGTCTAGGATATAAGAAATTCCAGGACTGGGGAGAAAAGATACTTTAGATTAGCATAAATATATTGGGATATGAGAGACATGGTAGTGTATGGCATAGCTCCAAAAATGTTTGAGATTGTAGAGTTTCGACATCTCTTACTTTTTGAGAGTAAATTTGATGAATCTGTCCAAGGGATATTTAGAATATCCCAATATTAGTTAAACATGCAATAGAATGGGTTGAGCATGCAAATGATTATGAAGGCTTAAGCAAGTCAAAGTGCTCTGAGGAAAATTCAATCCTAATTCAAGAGGATTTGCTCCCACCTTTGTCTAGCTTAGCTTGTACTTTGTGTTCTCAAAATCCTAGCTAATGCAAGATGGAGGTAACTTAAGGACTCCCTTGGAGTATCATCCTTCATCTACTAATTTTTAGATTTATCTTGTTTCGATTTGATGTGTTTTAGTACTGCTATGTAGGGTAATAGCTTTGTCCCAATTTTAGGAGGTGGCCTCGAAAGTTACAGTGTTTTTTTTTAATCATAAAATCATCAATTTTTTCTATTATTTCTATCAACCAATTTTTTTTGGAATTGTAGAACAACTTGGTTTCCCATGCGGCTATATTATTTTGGACTATTACAAGGGCTTGATGTCCACTTTGGCAAGCCCTCCTAGACTCTACGTATTTTGTATATATTGTGTTATGCAATTGAAATGGAAAGTGTGTGTGTATAGATATGTGTGTGTGTGTGTTTTTAAAAATAAATAAATTTAGATAATTATAATGTTAAAATTAATGAGAATCTAACTTGATGAAGAGATTTAATATTCTCACTTTTATTATTACATTTAAAAAAAAAAATGTTTTTTAAAATTAGTTAAGAGAATCAATATATATATATTTGTGCTTAAAATTTAGAAAACAAATTTATAATTTTTTTGGGGTGGCTTATTATAAACAGAATAAGCGCAACAAAGTGTATGGTTAAGTGGAACATTGATCTACCTAAGTTGGTGTTGGCCTTCAACTTTTAAATAGATAAGTTCTTCCTTTAGTTTGTTTATGCATTTAATTAATAAGATGCACTATGTTAAAGAATTTTACTATTTGAATGTTGAATATTGCTATAGGTTTGCTATTTCTTCATAATGGGAAATCAATGTTATATGCGCCAATGTGATTCATGTAAATGTAATTTTATATGATGCTACACCATTTTTACTAAATATCATTATCTCAGTTTATTTTTCGATGTGAGTGTGCAAGTAAACATCCATAGTGTTATAGTTTGTGAGGAACATGCTATGTGAATTGAAAATATGGTTATAAGATACCATTAGGGAATAAGGAACTGTGGATGGACCATATGTTTTCTTTGTTAATGTTATGGATGAAATTGGAGGTAAAATAAAAATAGACCATTTCGAATAAACCTTTTGATTAAAATTAATGTAAAAAAAAATAGTTATAAAATATAATTGTGTAAGGGAAAATTCCAAAAGATAAAGTTCCTCTAATACCCATGGGTTTTGAAAACTAGGTTATCCATGAATATTTTTCTTTCTTGAGCTGCTTCTTGAGAATTTTAGATAAGAGTCCATATGTACAATGCCTCATATTCTTATTAAGAGTGATCACAATGTTCTTTTTCTTTGCATGTATATTTTCATCCGCGAGATATGAGGATCAACTCGTTAACTAGAAACCTAACAACAATAATTGGCACTAACAACATATATGTGCACACATGATCAAATTAGTGTACAAGTACATGTTTGTATTGTTTAAGATTGGATTTTAATATGGAAAATGGAGTATAATATAGGATTTTTTGGGGGAGAAATATATTCTTGTAGCTCCAAGGTTTTTTTTTTGTTACATATCTAACAAGAATTTGATAAAAGAATTAAGGCTTTTTCCCCTTCAAAGTCCTGTGCATGTTAAAGAGATGTTGCAGGAGTTTTGCGACATTTTGGAACTACTTAGAGATCAAAAAATATTTTTCCATTGTAAATACCTAGATCTCTGAAGAAATTATTCAAAAACCCAAATCAAGATCTCACTTGTTATATGTCGGATTTAGGCAAACCTAAAAGAAGCTTAGGGATTTCCAACATAGCTTTGTGTTAGTCCATCCTTCTATAAACACATAGGCTATATGAAAATTGGGTAGTTGACAATGGCAATGGACATATTGAGTGATTTGCATGATAACCTACTCTTCTTTCATATTATCTCTAAGCGATGTATGTTCTAAATGCATGATAACCTATAGAGAGAAGATGATGTATGCTCCAAACGCAGGCAAGATTACTGAGTGAAATTGGTATACAAAGAAAGAAAGACACAACAAATTTAGTAATACAAAGGGAGAATGATTCATGAAACATGCCATGATTGATCGTATATAAGCGTATATAATGTCCATGTTCACACAATATCAAGTTGAAGAGTCTGAAAAAAATAACAAAGCATGACCAATTTCAAATGTTTTCGATACTATTGATACCACTAAGTATCAACAATGTTGACAAAATGTGTGCAAACAATGCCAAATCATCACCACTACAATCAGTCCCAAATCATCACGACTGCAACAGACATTCTGATAGCTCCAAGGATTTTATTGGGTCACATATCTAATAAGAATTTGATAAAAAATAAATAATATTTGTACCTATTTCGAAGTCCTATTGATGATAAAGAGATATTGCGAGAGTTTTACATCATTATGTAACTACCTAGATCTCGCAAAATATTTCTCCATTATGAATACCTAGATCTGTGAAAACATTGATCAAAAACCCCAAGAACTCACTTGTTGTACATCAACTTTAGGAAATCCTAAAAGAAGCTTAGGTCTTCCAAGAATAGCTTTGTGTTGATCCATCCTACTTTAAACACATTTCGTGTATGAAAAGTGGAGAGTTGACAATGGAAACATAAAGATTGAGTGCTTTGGATGATAACCTACTCTACTCTCAGATTCTCTCTTAACGATGTATCATCCAAATGCGTGATAACATATTATCTCATATACCAATTTATCTCAATTATCTCTACTTTGGATGATAACCTACTTTATCAATTCTTGGTAGAAACGTAATCAATAAAAATTTAAACAATTTTAGCATAATTATTTTTTTAATAGGGTGTCTTCTAGCATAGGTCTTATGGCAGAGTTTTTCAAGGTATTAACACCTTGGAATTCAATAAGAAACAACTAATTTATTAGTTCTTCGTAGAAACATAATTTTCATAGAGTTTAAATTTAAGATAAATGGTAAGTAAATTGATAAATGATTGAATTTGGGTTATATCATCAATGTAGAATTTTAGAACACAAGGGATTACTTTTTTTGAATGGAGGTTTTTTCATAGATGTTGACTTAAGGACGAGGAAATATGGAAAGAAAGAATCAGACATTGATTGTAACACCTCCCTCCCCACATTTACCCACTTTTACAAGCCCTCAAGGTGAATGTGAAGTGGAGTGCCACTATGACATGAACCAACCTCCTAGTTCTAGGTAAGGAAGTGGGGCTTGCAAATTGAACACAAACTGGACACCTACAGGGACTACAAACCAACCAGGAGCTAGAGTAACACCTCAGGGGGTCAATCTCTGAGTTGGAACCTGATTTCACTGGCCTAGTCCCCAACCGCATGCATGACAAGGCTTGGTTCTAGTTATAGGCCTCCAAAAACATACACAACATTTCCTCCATGCGTTTATAGACAAAAATCTCGAGTTCAAAGGGCGTGGTCTCGAGATCCTCCATGCAAAAATTATGTTAAAACTTACAATGTTCAAACTAATTTTAAATATATTTTCCAGCATATCAATTAAACCCTCTTTATATTCTCTAACAAGGTTGGAATATCATCATCAACAATTAACTTATCAATTAAAACATTTCTTTTAACGATGTCACATTAACTATCCAATGTAGAACATAATTTTCCCCTTAAACAAAGTATCCTTTGTAGTTACTTTGATGGGGTGTTGATGGATCTCCCCAACTATGCCCCTGAATATAGGAGCTTGGTTTATCTCCTACAAATTAAGACTGTGGATGAACTCAACTTTTAACAATGTTGTTAGAGCTTTCCAACTCCCACAAAAATGAACTATGCATGATTTCATGTACAACTTCAAATTTTATAGCCCCTAAGCCCCAAGTTTTAATTTAAACTCAACTTGTACTACCGATGGCATATCTTCCGTATATGCACAGTTTCTGTATATGCACATATCTTCCGTATATGTGCAACTTCCGTATATGCATGATTTTTGCATACACACAAATATTCCATATGAACAACTTTTATATATGCACATATATTCCATATATGTGCAACTTTCGTATATGCATAACTTTTGTATATGCACAACTTTCGTATATGAACATATCTTCTGTATATGCACAACTTTTGTATGTGCACATATCTTCCATATATGCACATACTTATGCACAACTTCAACATTTGTAACACAACTTTTGTATATGTGCTTATAATTTATATGTGCACAACTTCTATATATACACATATATGAAAGATACACACATACAGAAGATGTGCGCATATACGAAAGTTTCACATATATGAGAGATATGTGATACAAAATATGTGCATATATAGAAGTTGTTTGTCTTCCATATATGCACATATTTCATATATGTGCATATATGAAAATTATGCATGTAGTAGATGCACATATATGAAAGTTAACTTCTATTAGATTACTTGTATCTATTTCTAGTGCTTTTGATTTTGTGCTAGAACAGATGGATGTGAAGACAGCATTTCTTCACGGGGATCTGGAAGAGGAAATATACATGAAGCATATACGGAAGATCTGCACATATACGGAAGATGTGGGCATATACGGAAACTGGGCATATACGGAAGATGTGGGCATATACGGAAACTGGGCATATACGGAAGATGTGGGCATATACGGAAACTGGGCATATACGGAAGATGTGCGCATATACCCAAACTGGGCATATACAGAAAATGGGCATATACGGAAGATGTGCGCATATACGGAAACTGGGCATATACGGAAGATGTGCGCATATACAGAAGAAGTGCGCATATACAGAAACTGGACATATACGGAAGATGTGCGCATATACGGAAGATGTAGGAATATACGAAAACTGGGCATATACGGAAGATGTGTGCATATACGGAAACTGGGCATATACGGAAAATGGGCATATACAGAAAATAGGCATATACGAAATTGCGCATATACGGAAGATGTGGGCATATACGGAAACTGGGCATATACGGAAGATGTGCGGATATACGGAAGATGTGGGCATATACGAAAACTGGGCATATACGGAAGATGTGCGCATATACGGAAACTGGGCATATACGGAAGATGTGGGCATATACGGAAACTGGGCATATACGGAAGATGTGCGCATATACGGAAGATGTGGGCATATACGGAAGATGTGGGCATATACGGAAACTGCGCATATACGGAAGATGTGCGCATATACGGAAACTGGGCATATACGGAAGATGTGCACATATACGGAAGATGTGGGCATATACGGAAACTGGGCATATACGGAAGATGTGCGCATATACGGAAGATGTGGGCATATACGGAAACTGGGCATATATGGAAGATGTGCGCATATACGGAAATCTGGGCATATACGGAAAATGTGGCATATACGGAAGATGTAGGCATATACGGAAACTGGGCATATACGGAAGATGTGCGCATATACGGAAGATGTGGGCATATACGGAAGATGTGGGCATATACGGAAACTGGGCATATACGGAAGATGTGCGCATATACGGAAAATGGGCATATACGGAAGATGTGGGCATATACGGAAACTGGGCATATACGGAAGATGTGCGCATATACGGAAGATGTGGGCATATACGGAAACTGGGCATATACGGAAGTATCAACTACTGGAATTTTTCTCATATTTCACTTCTATCTGTTGAATGATGTCTAGTATTTGTCTATTTTGGAA
Source organism: Pinus taeda (assembly GCA_000404065.3). Lineage (NCBI taxonomy): Eukaryota > Viridiplantae > Streptophyta > Pinopsida > Pinales > Pinaceae > Pinus > Pinus taeda. Next base: position 59,423 of record APFE031685118.1, on the reverse strand, counting down.
AAGAGAGTGGCTATTGAGAGATGTTTTCATTGATAGGAGAGGGTTGAAAATGACCTACATAGGGATCATAGAAGCGTTTAAATATGGAAATAATTGTGCTTTTTCCAAATCCGTTATGACCAACAGGTGTTATTGTCTTGCCAGCATGAATAGAAAGGTAAAAATATTGAAAGACAATTTGTTTTCGAGATGGATATCTAAACCAAATATTCTGTAGTTCAATGTGCCCCTCTACTTGTAATAAAGTCTCGCTTTCAGGAAGATTGTGATTTATATCTTGATTTTGTTCTATCATGATTAGAATGCTATATGCAGTTGTGATTAACTAAGTGCAAGTGTAATCACATCACACAAAATGCAATACGTTTTTTCATTTTTTCCTTTTAATTAAAATTAAGTAGCAAACTATAGGATTGTAATGTTGAATTTACATGTTATACACATTTTTTTTGTAAGCATTTCAAGATGGTGTACAATTACACTGTCTAGATTTGTCCCCATTGTCCCCATCCTAGGATGAGATGATTTCCTTATCTCATACTGTCACAGTTTGGGCCTTGAAGTTGAAATAGGCAAACAAAGCATGGGTTTGTTAGCAAATCAATAATGAAATGACACATTATACATGGTATCCAGGGTTTGTTAACAAATCAATAATGAAAAGACATGTTACCCATTATTTGTAGATGGATAGGTGGTCTCATTTAGATTGAGGTCTTATCTAAGGATCTATCCATATGTATGAAGTGTTTGAATCAATTCATCAATCTTGTCTCCATGAATCTATAAATTGTGCTCTCTTAATATTTCCCAAAAATAGATCTCGAATGGTCCACCCGTCTGGAAATTTTGCTCTCTTAATATTTCCCAAAAATAGATCTCGAATGGTGCACCCATCTGGAAATTGTGCTCTCTTAATATTTCCCAAAAATAGATCTCGAATGGTCCACCCATCTGGAAATTGTGCTCTCTTGATATTTCCCACAGAGATGGTCCACTCATCTACAAATGGTAATTTGGAATGGAAAATTGTTTATTTGCCATTGGTGATAAGGTTTTATCTTCCAATATTACTTAATATAATGATAATTTCAAAATCTAATATTAAAATTATTAAATTTGGTTCAAATGATAATTTTAATGCAATACTACCAATTATTTAATTTTTTTAATATGTAATGAGAGTGAATCCAATTCAATATGAAATGTTCTTCATCAGAAAATGATAAAATAATAAATTTACAATTTGCATTGAAGATGGATTTTCAATGAAGTATGAATTATTTCACACAGAATAATTTTCAAAGGAAGTTAAAAATTTATTTATTTATAATAATGATAAAATAATATAAAAATAAAAATAAAATGATGGCGTAAGTTGTCCATTTTTAAATTTTTCTTCTATTTTAAATTTCTTTTGTATTATGGGATATGATTCATGTTAGAAATTGTTTCAGATAAATTTGATAACTTTGTAATGTAAAAGGGTAAAGAATGGAGATGTAGAATGTAGAAGATATTTCTAATGATAAAATGGTAATTATATGTTTTATTTTTCAAAATTTTGTTTGCATTGATTTTTATTTTTATATATTGATCTTTTATATATCACGATTCTTCGAATTTATGCCTAACTAAGTTTCCTTTGCAACATCTAGTGCAATTGCTAGTTATAATTAAATTTTCATTTTTCAAAGGTTACACAACTTTATATGGGAAAATGCAATATCCATAACATTTCTTATTGGAATATTCACAAAAATGAATATTTGACTCAAGCAATGAAGACATTAGAAATTGCATTTTTCATTAAATAAACATGATATAATTTTAATATATTGAGAAAAAGTTTTTAAATTTTATTTCTAAAAATTATTGAAATATTCATAAAAATGAATATTTAATTTAAGCAATAAATACATTAGAAACTACATTTTTTTAAAATAAATATGATATAACTATGATACAGTGAAATGAAATAATCACATGTCATTCAACATTTCATTAATATTTTCCGAAATTTTTAAAACTTTTTATTAATAAGATTCATTATTAATATTAAATAGTTCTCTTTACCTCCCATCATCTTCAGGACCAAAAAAGACTTATGTAATATTAATAATAATACTTATTATTAAAAAGCTTTTTAGTAATTCCAAAAAGATTAATGAAATACTAAGTGATACTTATTATTCAATTATATTTTTATAAATGGAATTATAAAACTTTTCTAGATACATTATAGTTATCATTTTTAGCTCCGGAACCGGGTATTTTAATCTCTTTACTCTTAAAGTCAAATATGTCTTTACTGTTAAAGTCAAATGGGTATTTTAATCTCTATACTCTTAAAGTCAAATATGTCTTTACTGTTAAAGTCAAATATTTGTTTTTGTTTTTGTTAGTATTTTAATGAGAAATGTTTTAGATTTCTCATTTTAAATTATAATGTTATATATAAAGAAAAAAACAAATCTTATTTTCAAAATTTCAAATAAATAAGAGAATATTGTTTAGATAATCTTCGGCAAAATCACATAACCAATCTTTTGTCGACGAGTTTCGAACCAACTAGTGTGGTTCATTGTCAGGACAAGTTGAAGAACCAATCCGGTTTAGCTGATTAAATAGAGTGTGCAGAGACTCCAACGGTTATCATGCCAACGGCTAATTTGACCTAATGATCCTAGTCAAACCATTAATTTAATTATTAACATTCCTATAAATAGCTAAAATAGGTAAATTTGTTAATTATATTTAAGATTAAAATCATTTAATAATATGAGTATTGAATAATCTAATATCCATGTTTATTATTTAAATATAATGGTCATATATTTTTTTTAAATAATGTATAATTATTATTATTCTAATATTATTAAAGTATAAATAAATGTTACTCTTATAATTTAGTTATCTTAGGTAAAAATATACCATTTTATTATTTACTATTTAAATATAATGGTCCATTCGAAAAATGTTAATAAATCCATATTTATTTAATAATTCATAATTCAAATACTATTAAAAACAAACAAATAGAATTCTTAATAAAATAATATTATTATTAGAATAAAGTAATGTTCATGTTTATTAATACTAGAATAACTAATAAATCCATATTTATTTAATAATTCATAATTCCAATACTATTAAAAATAAACCAATAGAATTCTTAATAAAATATTATTATTATTAGAATAAAGTAATGTTCATGTTTATTAATACTAGAATAACTAATATTATTGTTAAATCATATATATATATTTTTTATTTAGTTAATATTATATTTATAGTTAGTAATTAGTTGCATAATAAATATACAATTTTAAAAAAAATAATATAATAATATAAATTAGTAAAATTGTTTGTATAATACGTTTTTAAATTATAATTAATTAATCTATAGAAATATTTATATATTATTACACAACCATATATAAATTTTATTTTAAAAATAAAATTTTAATAATAATTAATCTAAATTTGCATTAATTAAAAATTTCCAACATCGTATCTCCATATCTAAAATAGAAGCTTAAAATAAAATAAACCAAAACTATTTCTGTAAAAATCAAATCTTTATTATAATGGATATGAAAGGTTTTAACGTCATGTCCGACAATACTAAAGGGAAATTAGGATGGAGGCTGGAATTTGAATCCTAAAGTGAAATTAGGTAAACGTCATCATCTTTGTTGTTATGACCGAGGGTGGAATTTGATAATTCTGGTGACATGAACAAGTCTAATGACATGTTACACCATAACAGAATGGAGAATGTGATAGTAAAAGAAAATCTAATGGCGATTCGTATATCTTGTAAGCCTTTAATATTCTCTCAAATATGCACATTGCAGAAAGAAACAAAATCAATCTCAACCGCTTTTGAAAATTAATGTCAACTGTCGTCAATGAGGGATTCTAATTTAACCATGAATGCTATGCCAAAATTTATATAAAGGTTCACTGGTCGTTTATTAATCCCATATGGCTCCTCTTCCTCAGAATTAACTCCAACAGAGGCGACTGGATTTACACCGAATCAGTTCCACTACCATGCATCCTGAGATTCATTCAGGTTTCTTCCTTATAGAGAGATTATATGACCTCCAGTCTTGTTAGAGTGTATCGCATAATTCTATACATTCTGGTATTCGCAGTCCATCGTCTATTGGAAATCAATGATCTAATGAAGCTGTAAATTTTCGGGTAGGGGGGTAATCCTTTTCCCCCAACATGGACTTCAGATATTCGAAAGAAACGTGGTCGCATAAAAGGGTGAGCCCCATCTGGAGACCACACCCATACTCCTCTTCGACCTCTCTAACAATGCTCGGAGAAAAGGCATATCGTATTGTCTTATAGCCCTTTGCAAACTTGCAAAACACCCCCTATTATGTGCTTCAAAAGAAGAACTTGAGGATTAGATCAGATTTGAGGATAGAAAATCAAATATCTTGCTTAAAATCGAGTATTAATGAGAAGCTTGCACAAGACTTGCGGAAAGAAAGCATACATTTTTTACATTTAATAACTGGAAGTGAAAATATATTGAGCAGAAGCATAAAATTTATGCAATAAGGTCGTAATGGTATATAACGATAATATGGTCCACTTTGTTCTTATGTAACAAATACAGGATGCTTCGAAGACAGACTTCTCGGCCCACCTGTAATCAGAATCAACTAATCAGCACGAGCTTGGCCCTTCCAAGGAGATTTTTATATCGATAGTCTTGCTGCCAGGCACATATTTGTAATCGTTATTGGACTGGACATGGTTTTACCGTAGATAAAGGCCGTTGTTGTTTCCCAACGTCTTGCCTTTGTACAGGGAGGAGCTTCTGTAGATATTGAAGTTCCCAAGCACCATGGGAGATTGGAACTCTCGGTCGATAGTGCTACCGCCTAGCGTGCAGGGACTTGCTTCACTTGGGTTTCCTGTAGCATCTGCACGAGATCAATTGGTCTCTGAAGCCTTTCAAATTGCTTCAGAAGAGCGTCCATGCCAACTGATGAAGATTCCGGATTCGTAGCAGGCAGTACATAACCGAAACCGCGGAGACACATAACATAATCTGGAATTACACTCCAATTACACAATTTCAATTCATTTTAAAAAAACATTGGGCGCGAATAACAGTTTGAATTCAAAAATTTCAATCCGGTTTGAAATCCAATTTTGAAATGCTATATACGCGGAGATAAATTTAATGTATGTACGTCACATTGAATGATGGAAACGCTGGAGCCGATCCGTGAATGCGACGGCAACTCTTAAAAACAAGACACGTATCAGGCAGATGGCTAGTTATAAAAACAAGACACGTATCATCGGCGCCATACTTCATGACCGGAACTGCAAGGTTGGCGGCGGGTAGGGTCACCGGGGGCTTTTCGCTGGGCAGCCGGAAAGGTAAATTCGATGCTGTTGCCGGGCTCTGACAGAGGTACCTCCATAGCATTAACTTTGCTATGGAGGTGGAAATAGGAATTGCCATCGTATGGAGGAGCTTCCATTTAGAACTGCATTATTCAAATTTCGATAAAAAGTGAGCGACCCTGGAGGATGCCAGACTTCAGAGTGTAGCCGTCATTAATAATAATGACACCTTTCACCGACACGCAACTTCAGTTGCTGTCGGTTTATGAGAAGATATTTAATTGGCGGTTGCGTTTCAGCTTTATTACCGACACCAGGTGACACTACCAAAATTTCAAAATTCAAGAATCTTTCCCTATCGGGGCCTTTCGTTTCCCATGTGCCAGCCTATCTAACAGGGTCACTGTTAATTTAATTAAAATCCTTTATTTCTTTTTTCAAGGTGGTGCCAGTAAACCTCGGCAGGTCTTACTGTGAAAGGGTCCACCAACCGCTTAACGTCTACCTACGGCTCTGTGTTATCCTGTCACAATAATTTTGTTTTATTTAATGAATGCGCATGCATCGAGCAAGGCTAAGGTTAACTTCATAACTTTTCCCTTCTTATTGACCCCACAAATTTGATACAACCATGGTGATTGACCTCTATCGGTGTAATGTTTAATTGAACTACAAGTTGTCAATTGAGGAACTAAATTTCACTAAACAGTGCAAATGTGTTAGAATTTCGTTAGATTTTCCAAAAAATTAATAGCAAGAGTTTTTGAATTTTGTTTTAATGGTGGAAATGGATTTAGAATAACATTAAATTTATTTCCACCATAACTTGTTATTTGTCTTTTTGTTAATTTATATAATGATTTCATAATTGTATTAAATAGATGTTAAAAAATAAATATAAATGTAGAGATATAAAATAGTTAATATTTGAAATTTTATTAATTGATATAAAAAAGGCAATACTGATATGTTAATCTTTTATTTATAATCATAAAATTAACAGATCTATATAAATTAAATAATTGCTAAATAACTATGGATGTTAATCTAATAAGCATCAAAACACTTGTTTCATATTACATCTCACATTAATAAATTTAAAAATAAAAAAAAAATTAACTAGAATTATAATTTATTTTCAAAAATAATTATTATATAATATAAAAAATTAATAACATAATTAAACAATATACATTGTAACAAGATTTCTTTAAACTCGATCTCATATATTAAATTTCAATATTTTTAATATATAATACTAAGAAGTTACAATTTTATTATTTTTTATGATTTTTTTAATCTCAACAATCTGAAATGTATCATGAGGTAAGTGTTTTTGATGTCTATTGGCAATTATCAATCACTTAATTCATATAACTCCAATAATAATTATTAATAATTAAATTAAATTTCTAGAAGTCTTATTCCAAAATAAATATGTGTATGGACTATTGGATTAAAACCAGTATAGATCCACTTTAACCACGATCTAGCAAGAGAAAAGATGGATCAAATCTCTTGAGGTGCAAAACCCTTTTTTAGTACAAAACTTTAAAAAGTTGCACCTCCAAAGATTACATCTCTCTCTCTCTCTCTCTCTCTCTCTTCTAATAATATATAATATTATATAATATATAATATATAGTATATATATGAATGCATAAATGGATTTAACCCCTTCAAAATCCCTTGAATACATTCCAACAAATATTTGCTCCATTCAAAATTAACTGTCGTGTCTCTACATCTCAATTATTTTTTATTTATTTTTTTATTTTTTTATGCGTGAATAAAATATTCCTAAGGTTTGCATGCCCGAGAAAACACCCATGGAATAGATTTTCACTTATCCACCCCACGCTGCTCATTTACTACACTGTCACATAGCTAGTAAAGGTTGGGGTACTACGTCTCATCTTTATTAAATTATCACAATATGATTCTTGGTGCATGTTGTCCATGCGGCGATTGCTCCAAAGGCAATACTCCATACCCTTACAATTTTCACGTGGCAACCCTATCAAATTCTATGAGAGATGATGCCTACTCTACCTCGTACTGTACAAGGCCGGCAGATCAATCTGGATCGCCTTGCATCAACGACGGAGGAAGCTCATTGGTAATCCCACAATGGTAGATCACTCCCGTGAACTGCTGCCTACTCTATCGCCAGCCTAGGGTGACGGAAATCATTTGTTCGGGAAGTTTCCTGAGACTTTGCTCTGGTTCAGACCATGTGGCCCATTCCGGAGAACCCAGCTCGCAGACTTTACTCTAGTGCCAAAGGATTTGCTTCCTTAGCCTCTCAGGTAAGCTACCATTCTACATTAAGTTTCTTCTATGTTCTTTTGATCATTTACTCTTTAGACTTCTGATAAACTCTATTATTGGTTCATGCATCATGCATTTACAGAGTTATCTGGCGTTGGGGTTCCTCTGCAGCGCTAACCGGGTGCTGCTTCTTCACTGCTTGGTGCTTCCTTTAGAGGTAAATATCTTACTAAAGATGGGAACAACTTCCTGGGTTTAAATTTTGTTGAAACCGTCTTTTGTAGCTTTAATATAATATAATATATATAATATATATATATATATATATATATATATCACGCTGGTGAACTAATGCTAAGTTGCTCGTTTGCTCTGTACAGGCTAGCGAAAGCTCCTATTGGCCTAGCATTAAGGGAAAGCCTCTCCCGTGTGTTTTCTAGGTATGAGGATTTTCAGTCGCAGCTATGACTCGACTTGTTTCTTGTGAAAAGTTCCCCTCGTGTTAGAGGAAGAAAATCCTCCAGGTTCTTTTATGTTTTACTGAACAAGGTTATGGGGTTGTTTGTTTTCCCCAAAGTTCAGTGCTGAGGGCGAGATTTAACTATAATTTTAGCTTGGGAAATTTGAATGTCCATTCATAAATCTGTTGCCAGATTAGGGTACCTGTATGTAAATTTCTAACGCACCTCTGGCTCCTTTGTCAGGGTGTGATTCTCACTGGACTTATACTATAAAAAGGGTTTATTGACTTCAACTTATTCAACAATATATTTTCATGTATTTTGTTTAAGATTGTTATGGCTACTGTTTCCACGGCATCACTGTATAGGCAATTCATAATTAGTTTATTAATATAAGCACAGTGTTACACAACTTTTACCAGTCTCAATTTTGTTTAATTGCTTAAACGTATACAATTGTTTGATGCTATGATGATTAATCTGAATTGGTTTCCCTAGTGTACTTCTTCCCTTGTGGGAGGACCCACCGCTGCCCTCAAATTTCAGTGTGTTTATTCCTTTTTCTGTTAAATCTTAACGCTTGGGCCACAACTTCGGGATGGTATGCCTGGGAAAAGAATCTAAACATGCTAGATTTTTGTCCTTAACAGTGTATAGTTCTGTTCTTCAACCTTTCTGGTCTTTCCTTGGGGTTTCTTCACCCATTAGGTGACGTTCGCGAGATAGTCTTGGTCACGCCTCGTGGCTTACCGTTTCATCATTTCCAAGTTAAGACTAACTCGCTCCTTAACACCTATAAGAGTCTCTTTTCTTTTGAGTCGCTACAGTTCTATAGTTACTTACAAACAATTAAAGTATTCACCCTTTCCATATATATATATATATATCAGGACTTAAGAAATTTAAAGAATAAGTTTGACTCGAAAGTCACAAGTCTTAATATGTACTACCTGACTTGATAACTTTTAGATGCTTGTCTAATTCCTGCGGTAATTTATGTGTATATACAGTTATATCATCACTACCCTATATCGTCTCCCTATTGCAGTTGGCCAAGATTTCTAGGGAATTCTTTCTCTTCAGATTAATTTCCTTTGGGAAAAAAAAGGGTACTTTTAGAAGGTAAACTTGCCTTGATAAGTTCAGGATGATAACCCCCATCATTCACTAACAATGCCCAACTACCAGAGACGTGCCAGCACTCTTTTCCGGCATCAAATTTTTTTTTTTTTTAAAGTAGAGTTACTTGCTCTCCCTACCTTCTTCCCCTGTTAATGTAACTGCAATACTCATTGCACTGCTTTTTAAGAACACTGCAATCTTCAAGAAAAATAAATTGTTTCTTTCCTACGTTTAATTTCAAGTTAGGACCACATACCTGGGCTGCTGTAGCCGCACTTCCTTGCACTACTTCAAGCTAAGATCGCCTCTGTTGTCCACAGCTAGTCTTCCACCCGACCATGAGACTGTCTTGCAAGACCAGTCTCCCCCCTAGCTGATTCAAAGACTACAGTCTTTGCAAGTTGCCAGCGCTCTGCGCTCTTACCATCTAATCATCACCAGACGTGGTAAGTCCCCTCATTCACACACTACCTGTCCTCTATAGCACAGTCCCCTTTTCCTCCCCTTAACCCTTTTCCTGGGACTACTTCCATAGTTAGGGAGGGAAAGCGGTTAGGGCTCCTTGCAACCGTTTCTTGATTATATAAAAATATATTTTTAATTATCGTAACTTCTTTCCTCAGAAGTCACATAATGTTCATGTTACCAGGAAGTCATTCCTCATTACCATTTCTGGAAAAGAAAAATAAATATTAACTAATTCATATATCGGATAAGAAAAATCATCATCCATAATTTGTGTCCTTTTTAACTGCGGTAAATAAATAATATTTACGATAATCTGGGGATATGACATCTCCCCCTCCTAAAATTAGACATCGTCCTGATGTCTTCCGTTACCAAACAGCCTTGGGTAAGCCTGTCTCATCAGTTCTCCGTCCTCCCAAGTGGCTTCATCAGGCCCAAAGTGCTGTCGTTGCACTTTAACTTTGGTTATAACCCGCTTCTGTAGCGTGACTTCTCTCCGGTCGAGAATGCTCAACAGTTCGACCTTGATTTCTCCTTCCGGTTCTACCTGAAACAAGCAATATCCTGAGTCAGTTCTCTGTTAAGAGGAAACATTTATATTGATTTATTAGAGATAATTCTCACCTGAATCTCCTGCCAATTAATCACATGTTTAGGATCATAAACATATTTTTTCAACACGGACACATGAAAGACATTGTGGACTCGTATGTGACTTGGCAGAGCGAGCTGGTAAGCCACCGGCCCGATTCTTGCTAAGATCTGAAATGGTCCACAGTATCGAGGTGCCAACTTAGTGCACCCGCTCCACTGTAATGTGCTCCTTTTGGTTTGTATTCTCACATACACATGATCGCTGACTTGATACTACTTGAATCTCCTTTTCCGATCAGCAAAATTCTTGTCTGTCCTGAGCTACCTTCAGATTCGATCATACCATTTTTAACCAGCTCTTCCATTTCCTTAAGCATTTCTGGACCCAACATCAATCTGTCTTCCGGTCCACTCCAGCTTGAGGGGGTGTGGCACTTTCGCCCGTATAACACTTCAAAAGGGCTCATTTGTAATGAGGTGTGGTAGTTGTTATTGTAGGCGAACTCAACCAAGTCCAGATAATCCTCCCACTTGGTTGGTTGCTGCATCACATACGCCATTAACATACCCTCCACCACTTGATTAACCCGTTCGGTTTGCTCGTCCATCTAAGGGTGATACGCTATGCTAAAGTTCAGCCGAGTCACTAATTATTCAAACAATGTTTTCCAAAAGACTGATGTGAATTTCGCATCACGATCTGAAATTATCGTTCTCGGCAACCCATGCAGCTTAAATATGTTTTGCATAAACACATGAGAAATCTGCACAGCTCTCTATGTAGATTGTACCACTATAAAATGTGCTGACTTACTCAGCTTGTCCACCACCACCATGATGGAATCATTATTTTTCTTTGACTTAGGCAAACCAGTGATAAAGTCCATGGAGATGGTTTCCCACTTCCATTCCGGAATGGGTAACGGTTGTAATAAACCTATATGGTGTTGGTGTTCTGCTTTAATTCACTGACACTCTAGACATCGAGCCAAGTAGCCAGCCACGTCCTTCTTCATACCAGGCCAAAAGTATTCCTTTCGAAGTGCAGTGATCATCTTCTGATAGCCCGGGTGCCCAGCGTAATGGCTCTTATGATACTCGTCCATTATCAAATTTTTAATATTATCGTGATTGGGCACAACCAACCTTCCTTTATAATATAACATTCCAGCAGCATCTAACGCATAATCCAGTTGGTTTTCTTTGCTGGACGGTCACTGCACTTGCTGTTTTATTTGTTGATAAACAGTGTCTTGCTCGGCTGCCTTGCTAATCATTTCCCCGAAGGGGCTTTTTGCTTCACTGCAAGAAATCTCGTATAGGCATTGCAATTTTCGACTCAATGCGTCTGCTACCCGGTTCTCTTTCCCCTTCAAATGTTTGATCTCAAAATCAAATCCGCTTAGGAAATCCACCCACCGTGCTTGCCTTGCATTTAAAGTGGGCTGGCTAAAATAATTGGTCAAACTGTGATGATCAGTCAATAATAAAAATTTCCTCCCCATAGGATAGTGTCGCCACATCTTCAGGGCATGAATTACAGTTGCCATTTCTAGATTGTAAGCAGAATATTTCTGCTCATGCTCTTTTAATTTCCTAGATTCGTATGCTATCACTCTTATGTCCTGTGTCAACACACCATCTAGCCCCTCCTTACTAGCATCTGTGCACACCACATATTCTTTGCTGGGATCAGCAATGCTTAGAATAGGCGCCGTAGTGAGCAAATGTTTGAGTTGCTCAAAACTTTGTTGGCACTCAGGGGTCCACTTGAAAACTCTTCACTTCTTCTGCAAGGAGGTGATTGGATAAGCTACTCTTGAAAATCCCTCAACGAATCGTCGGTAATAACCTGCCAAATCCATGAAGGACCGGATGTCCACCACATCCTTGGGTACTGGCCACTCCATAATGGTCCTTATCTTTTTGGGATCCACAACGACCCCGCCTTTAGTGATGATGTGGCCCAAATACTGAATTTGCTCTTTAAAGAATTCACACTTACTAAATTTAGCGTATAATTGGTGTTCTCGGAGGGTCTGCAATATTATCCTGAGGTGCTCTTGATGCTCCTCCATTGTCCGAGAGTACATCAATATATCATCTATGAAGATCAGTACAAACTTGTCCAAATATCGATGAAACACGCTGTTCATTAGACACATAAAGGTGGCAGGGGCATTGGTTAGCCCGAAGGGTAATACCACAAACTCATAGTGGCCATATCGAGTCCTGAACGTTGTTTTAGATATATCCTCTTCCTTAATTCGGATTTGATGGTATCCCGATCACAAGTCAATCTTTGAGAAAACTGTTGCTCCCCTTACCTGGTCAAACAGTTCATCTATGCGAGGTAGGGGGTACTTATTTTTAATTGTCAATTTGTTTAACATGTGGTAGTCCATACACATATGGAGGGTCCCGTCTTTTTTCTTAACGAATAGTACCGGGGCTCCCCAAGGGGACATGCTGGGGCGTATGTACATTTTGTCTAACAGCACCTGTAACTGCATTTTCAATTCTATCAATTCTGGTACGCTCATTTTGTAAGGTGTTTGGGAGACTGGGGCTGCTTCTGGCACTAGTTCGATGGTAAAATCTATGTTCCTCTTGGGCGGCAGTCTGAGAATCTCTTCCAGAAATACATCATCAAACTCTTATACTACCGGGATATTCTCCAACTCAGTTGTTTTACCTTTTGCGTTGGCATACCCCACCTGAACAACATAAATTTGACACCCTTTTCTAATGCATTTGGCTAACTATGAGGCAGTTATGGGCCGAATATACACTCGCCGCTTAATCCCCTGCATTTCCTGTTTTATTCCAAGTTCATCCTTATAACTAATAGTCTTGGTTTTGCAATTAATTATGGACCAGTGTTTTTCTAACCAGTCCATGCTAATCAATATTTCGTATGAGCCAAGGGGAAGCACGTTTAAATCTGTTGTAACAGACTGTCCTGCTATGTTTAAAGGGCAGTTTTTGACCTTAGTTGTTACTCGTCTTTTTGCTTCCGTTGCCAGCTGAACTAGCCAAGGGTCTCTAAACTTAACTGGTTGCAATTTACATTGCTCCACTATTCTAGGACTAATATAACTTAAAGTTGCACTAGGGTCAATTACAACAGTTACGACAAGGTCTAAGAGTTTACCTTCAAATTCCACCATGGTCGGTTGGTACTCCGCCTGGTGGTCTTCTAATGCAACATTAATTCTTGGTAGACTCCGTCCTACATCGCCGACTGTAGAGGCCTCATAAACCTGGGAAACCTGTTCTTCTCCTTTCCATTGAGGACAATTTTTCACATAATGAGGTCCACCACAGCCCCAACATTGCACTGGGGGCCTTGCTGTCCCCTCGTTGTCTACCCTCCCAGTTGATTCATTGACCCTAGACTCATTAGAGGGATTTAACCGGAGGGTATTCTTTTGGGAGTATCTGCTGTTTTGCCCTTTGGCAAATCCTTTATTACCTCCACTGCGATTACTCTTGGTACTTCCAGCCAGCTTGATGCTCCTCTTATTGACCCATTTCTTACCCTGGTTATCCCCCTTCTTCTTGCTCTGCTAGTAGCAAATTTAGGCTTTGCGTATAACTTCGTCCATCATCTTTGGGTTATCAAATTCAATTCTCTCCCTCATACTTGCAGGGAGACTACTAACAAACCTCTGCACTTTTGCTTTCTCTTCTCATATATGGGGTACGTAACGGAGTAAGGAAGTAAAACGAGTAATAAATTCGTCCATAGTTTTCTGCCCCAAACGTAGGTCATGAAACTCTCTTGCCTTCTCGTCATAGAAGCGCTATGTCAGATACCTTTCCTTAAAGTATCTTTGGAATTTCTCCCATGTAATATTCTGCTTGCTCACTCCTTTCACCATTTTAACCTCCTCCCACCATAGGGTGGCCTTTCCTTGTAATTGAAAAATGGCCAACCGTGCCTTGAGGTTATGATCGTATTCATAAAGCTGGAAGTATTTGTTCATATTGATCAACCAAGCCTCAGCCGCTTCTTCCTGCTCTCCGTCAAAGTGTGGTGGCTTGACTTTCCGGAATTCCCCTTGCAACGCTATCCGTTGCCTTTTAGATGTTTGCTGTTCGGAGGCATTATCCGAACGTTCCTCCTCCCTTCCCTTAGTCTCTTCGTGTTCTAAGTCGTGATACTGTTCTCTTGACATTATGGGTCGTTCAGTACTGGGATTCGGTGGCTGTTGATTCTATCTGTTGGACAGGATTTTTATAATCATCTCTTGTTCCATAGTTAACTGTGCATTATCTTCTCGTAAACGAGCCATTTCATTTTTCAGTTCTTGTACTGTTTCCAAAAATGGCCTGATTGGTACTGCGTGCCTCTTCACCCAGCTGCACCCATAATTTGGGATTATTGCCAGGACCCGTTACTGGTCCCTGACCTGCCACATGCCTATGCGACACACTGTTTGTTCTTGTCATCTTGACAATCCTCTGTCTTCCTGGGCTTACCGCAAGACAAGTAACAGTGAAAAAAAAATCACATTATATATATATATATATATATTATTTTTTGTAGTACTCAAGAGAGATGAAATAAATTGTAAATACATAATCTGTTGATAGTTTACTAATTCCAGAGGCCACAGTGTTTGTAACTTGGCTCTGATACAATTTTTCATGTCTCTACATCTCAATTTTTTTTTTTTATGCGTGAATAAAATATTCCTAAGGTTTGCATGCCCGAGAAAACACCCATGGAATAGATTTTCACTTATCCACCCCACGCTGCTCATTTACTACACTGTCACATAGCTAGTAAAGGTTGGGTTACTACGTCTCATCTTTATTAAATTATCACAATATGGTTCTTGGTGCATGCTGTCCACGCGGCGGTTGCTCCAAAGGCAATACTCCATACCCTTATAATTTTCACGTGGCAACCCTATCAAATTCTATGAGAGATGATGCCTACTCTGCCTTGTAGTGTACAAGGCCGGTAGATCAATCCGGATCACCTTGCATCAACGACGGAGGAAGCTCATTGGTAATCCCGCGGTGGTAGATCACTCTTGCGAACTGCCGCCTATTCTATCGCCAGCCTAGGGTGACGGAAATCATTTGTTCGGGAAGTTTCCTGAGACTTTGCTCTGGTTCAAACCATGTGGCCATTCCGAAGAACCCAGCTCACAGACTTTACTCTAGTGTCGAAGGATTTGCTTCCTTAGCCTCTCAGGTAAGCTACCATTCTGCGTTAAGTTTCTTCTATGTTCTTTTGATCGTTTACTCTTTAGACTTCTGATAAACTCTATTGTTGGTTCATGCATCATGCATTTACAGAGTTATCTGGCGCTGGGGTTCCTCTGCAGCGCTAACCGGGTGTTGCTTCTTCACTGCTTGGTGCTTCCTTTAGAGGTAAATATCTTACTAAAGATGGAAAAAATTTCTTGGGTTTAAATTTTGTTGAAACCGTCTTTTGTAGCTTAAAATATATATATATATATATATATATATATATATATATATATATATATATATATATCACCTCTGGTAACTAATGCTATGCTGCTCGGTTTGCTCTGTACAGGCTAGGTGACAGCTCCTCATTTGGCCTAGCACTAAGGGAAAGCTCTCTTCCATCTGTTTTCTAGGTATGAGGATTTTCAGTAGTAGCTATAACTGGACTTGTTTCTTGTGAAAATTTCCCCTCGTGTTAGAGGAAGAAAATCCTCCAGGTTCTTTTATGTTTTGCTGAACAAGGTTATGGGGCTGTTTGTTTTCCCCAAAGTTCAGTGCTGAGGGCGAGATTTAACTGTAATTTTAGCTTGGGAAATTTGAATGTCCATTCATAAATCCGTTGCTGGATTAGGGTACTTGTATGTAAATTTTTAACGCACCTCTGGCTCCTTTGTCAGGGTGTGCTTCTCACTGGACTTATATTATAAAAAGGGTTTATTGACTTCAACTTATTCAACAATATATTTTCATGTATTTTGTTTAATATTGTTATGGCTATTGTTTCCACGGCATCACTGTACAGGCAATTCATAATTAGTTTGTTAATATAAGCACAGTGTTACACAGCTTTTACTAGTATCAATTTTGTTTAATTGCTTAAACGTATACAATTGTTTGATGCTATGATGATTTATCTGAATTGGTTTCCCTAGCGTACTTCTTCCCTTGCGAGAGGACCGAGATCTACCCTCAAATTTCTGTGTGTTTATTCCTTTTTATGTTAAATCTTAACGCTTGGGCCACAACTGTGGGACGGTATGCCTGGGAAAAGAATTTAAACATGGTAGATTTTTGTCCTTAACAGTGTATAGTTCTGTTCTTCAACCTTTCTGGTCTTTCCTTGGGGTTTCTTCACCCATTAGGTGACGTTCACGAGACAGTCCTGGTCGCGCCTCACAGCGTACCGTTTCCTCATTTCCAAGGTAAGACTAACCCGCTCCTTAACCCCTGTAACAATCTCTTTTCTTTTGAGTCGCTACAGTTCTACAGTTACTTACACACAATTGAAGTATTCACCCTTTCCATATATATATATATATATATATATATATATATCAGCACTTATGAAATTTAGAGAAGAAGTTCGACTCGAAAGTCACAAGTCTTAATATGTACTACCTGACTTGATAATTTTTAGATGCTTGTCTAATTCCTGCGGTAATTTATGTGTACATACAGTTATATCATCACTACCCTCTACCGTCTCCCTATTGCGGTTGGCCAGGCTTTCTAGGGAATTCTTTCTCTTCAGATTAATTTCCTTCGGGAAAAAAAAGGTACTTTCAGAAGGTAAACTTGCCTTGATAAGTTCAGGATGACAACCCCCATCATTCACTAACAATGCCCAACTACCAGAGACGTGCTAACACTCTTTTCCGGAATCAATTTTTTTTTTTAAAGGTAGAGTTACTTGCTCTCCCTACCTTCTTCCCCTGTTAATGTAACTGAAATACTCATTGTGCTGCTTTTTAAGAAAACTGCAATCTTCAAGAAAAATAAATTGTTTCTTTCCTACATTTAATTTCAAGTTAGGACCACATACCTGGGCTACTGTAGCCGCACTTCCTTGCACTGCTTCAAGCTAAGATCACCTCTGCTATCCACAGCTAGTCTTCCACCTGACCATGAGACTGTCTTGCAAGACCAATCTCCCCCCTAGCCGATTCAAAGACTACAGTCTTTGCAGGTTGCCAGCACTCTGTGCTCTTACCATCTGATCATCACCAAACCTGGTAAGTCCCCTCATTCACACACTGCCTGTCCTCTACAACACAGTCCCCTTTTCCTCCCCCTATCCCTTTTCCTGAGACTCCTTCCATGGTTAGGGAGGGAAAGTGGTTAGGGCTCCTTGCAACCGTTTCTTGATTATATAAAAATATATTTTTAATTATCGTAACTTCTTTCCTCAGAAGTCACATAATGTTCATGTTACCAGGAAATCATTCCTCATTACCATTTATGGAAAAGAAAAATAAATATTAACTAATTCATATATTGGATAAGCAAAATCATCATCCATAATTTGTGTCCTTTTTAACTGCGGTAAATAAAAAATATTTACGATAATCTGGGGATATGACATTAACCCTTAATAAAATGATCAAAATATAAAATAATAATACTTAAATGCTATAACTCTAACAATTCTATTTTTCAATTACTTTATATATATATTGATATTTTAATTTATTATTATTATCATTTTAGACCATATGTAATTATTGACATTGAAATAATTTAGTTAATATGAGTATGAAAATATTTATCTACCGAATTAAACTTGTCCACGTAAAAGTTTTTTTTTTTTGTTAATATATTTAAATACATTTCAATATTATTTAATTTTTATATTGAAATATAATTTAAGATGCACTTGAATTTTTAATTAGTATTAATATTTCCATAAATCGATAAATTTATATTAAGAATTGAATTAATACACATCTACCTCTTATTATTGTTATAAGAAAGGAATTGAATCTTTATTTTACTTTTTCTCTTTCCACATTAAAATATTTTATTGAGGTTCCTATATATACATATATGTTTATGTTTTTTTTAGGTTCACATTAAAATAAATTAGTTAACATGAATATTAAGTATCCAATAGAAAATATAAATAATATCAATTTTATTTGTTTTTTTAATTACTTTAAAAGATGATATAGAATTATTTATTTCATATTAATATGGAAATATTTTATTTATAACTTTCAATAAGAGTGAAATATTTTTACAATATCTCTTTTGATTTGTTGTACTGCATTTGGATTTACCCTTTAATTTGGCATTAATGAAATGCTCTACCACGGAGACATGGCAAGAGCAGGTTTTGTCCTTTCATCCAGCTTCCCGCCAGCTGTTCTGCTTACCTAGTTCCTTTCGTTGCATCTACCATGTGGAGGCTTGGTCCTTGATCTGACGCCTGTGCTTTTTCCTGGAAATCTTTTACGCATTACTTGCGAGTGAATAGTCTCATTACGCACCCCTGTTCCTCGATGCTTGTTTCTGCTGCCAGGGTTTTGTCGGGGTAAGCTTGGCTCTGCAACCAGGGTTTCATCTCACAAGGGTTTGCTGAGGGATGAGGATGCCATGGCAGGTATAGGCGGTATCATTTCTCAGGTGCAACAAGGTCCAGGTGAGAGCAAAGTCATAGTCCCTTTGGTTTTATTCCTTTTTGAATTGCTTAGAGTTTAATGTCGATGTTTCTTTCTTACTTTTTGTTGTCCCTTTCAAGTTGCAGGTATTGTAGAGGCAGACATGAGATGCATAGAGTTTTTTGCAAAGGGCTTTGCGATCCTTGCCTCGACTCCATCATCAAATGGTTTTCAAGTAAGTTCTCTCTAACCGCACCTGAAAATTGATGGCAGCAAAGAAGATTCAAGGTTTGAATTATTGCTTGGCGTTTTTAGTTAGTTGGGAAACTGTCAGGGGTTCTAGTTTTTTTTTAAATGCTTATTAACTTTCTGGGCGAGGGTTTCCAATTCCAAAGGCTATTTAGATTCTGGGTGATGGTTTATCTCAAGCCTATCATAGGGATTTCATATGTAGACAAAATAACACCTCTGTCAGAGAAGTGCATGAGCACATACAATACTTACATGGTTGCGAATCTTTCGGTGACAACCTTATTTGCATTGGGGTTTCACTCGTTCTATTCTTCTGCATGTGTTTCAAGGTTTGTTCATTTATGTTCTGGAAAGTCCAAAAGAAGACCTGACTTCTCTCTGTGACACTTCCAGGTGTACCATTAACTAGCTTTAAGAGGTTGGTAGCTACAGCTACTCCATTCACTTCTTGTTTTTTTTTGTTATTTAAAGGAGTTCTATTTGTAATTTGGATATTCCATTTCCGTTTGCTCGACTTCAGGGCAGTGATGCTCTCACAGAGCCGGGTAATCTGCAGGTGTGGAAATTTTAATGCAAAGAAGCTAAGACTCTGCTCCAAATGATTGTTCCATTCTAAACTACCAATTGCATAGCATTTGAGTTACGAATTCTTGTTTTGAACTTGGTCGTTGTTAATATATAATATATGAGAAGCACTCATTTTTTATATGCAACCTGTCATTTTCGATGAGTGTATTGACTTAGGTTGTAGGTCTTTGTGGTTGTCTGCCACAATTTCTCTTATTATTTAAATACATCAAGTTTTTGCCTTGCATGGTAATCGTGTTTTCATGCTTCAGCTATATGATGCAAACAATATTCTAATTCTTGATTTATAATACCATTCTTGGGGAATGTTAAGAGTAGGAGATTGTAGAGAATTTTTTATTGGAATTAAAACAATTTTTCTTTTAATGTTTTCTACAGTATTCTCTTGTAGTTTTACTCTGTTTTCCTTTTCACTATCTGAGAAGGATTACGATCTCGATCTTCCATTTAGATTCTACACTGTGCAACTTTACGCCTTCCTACATTATGCTATACACATTTGGATCTAATATTTGACATGTGGTGCTTGTTTTAGTTTTCTTTTTCTTTTACTTTTAATAGAATAACATAATAAAATTATCCTACCGAGACTACATCTAGGTGTCCTATATTCCCACGTACTACCTACATGCCTCAAATATTCTTGTTCAGTTTTAATCTCAATAATTAACTAATCCTATACAGTATCAATACAAGTTACAAACTATATATAGTATCATTACAAGTTACAAACTATGTATAGTATCATTACAAGATACAAATTATACACAGTATCATTACAAGATACAAATTATTCTTGTACAGTACTAAATTCAGTTATTCGTTACTAGAATGTAACATTCAACAACAGTTTATGTTAGCAGATTATTCTAGGGTTGTTACCTACCTGAACTCGATAAAGAATAAAAATTCAACTGAAGATGTTACTTTTGTTACTTGTAGTATTTCAATCCTCCCAACCATGAGATTTTCCGTCAGGTCGAAGTCTCCCCCTGAGCTTGATCACAAGACTAATGTCTTCTGCAAGTTTTGAAACAAGTGATTTTTCTATCTGGTCACCACCAGACTTAGCTAATCTTTCGTCTGACCTCTCAACACGGTTCCTCCTCCCTTCCTCCATGCCTCTCCTCAGGGTTTCTTTGGAGCATTCATAATTAGAGAGGTAGTTAGGGTTTTCTGGCAACTGCCTTTCCTAACTTCCTTGTTATGAGAAGTTACAAGATCTATTAATATTCAAACCATTTCCTTTCTTTAATAATTAACAACATTAACACTTAATTCAAAATAAGAACAATAATATCTAGTTGTTTTTTACTGCGGTAAAATAAAATATTTACAGTTTTCTAGGGACATTACATCTCCCCTCCTTGAAATCAAACATCATCCCGATGTTTTCTGGGCATAAACAGCCCTAGAAAGGCTTCTTTCATGATTTTTTCTTCCTCCGAGGTGGCATCATCCAACCCAAAGTGATGCCATTGCACTTTAACCTAGGTGATAGCTCGTTTTCGTAGCATTACTTCTCTCCAATCGAGTATAATTAGTGGCTCGACCAAGAATTCTCCTTCCAATTCGACCTAAAACAAAACAATAATTTGAATCAGTTTTTCATCATAAAGATTTTATTTAGCTTACCTAAGAAAATTTCTTACTTGTATATCTTGCCAACTAATTATGTGCTTAGGATCATAAACATATCTTTTCAATGTTGACACATGGAAAACATTTTGGACCTGAATATGGCTCGGTAAGGTAAGTTGGTATGTCACTGGCCCAACCCTTGCTAAAATGTGAAATGGACCACAAAATCGGGGTGCCAACTTAGCACGCCCGCTCCATTGTAACGTACTCTTCTTAGCTTGTACTCTCACATATACATGGTCTCCTACTTGGAATTCTCTGAAATTCCTTTTTTGATCAACAAAATTCTTTTGCCTATCTTGGGCTGCCTTTAAGTTGGAGTGCACCTTCTTAACCATCTCTTCCATTTCCTTTAACATATCAAGTCCCAACATTAGCATATCCTTTGGTCCCCCCCCAACTGGATGGTGTGCGGAACTTACGTCCGTAAAAAACTTCAAACGGGCTCATCCGTAAGGAGGTATCGTAGCCATTATTATAAGAAAATTCGACCAGGTGCAAGTAGTCTTCCCATTTGGATGGTTGTCGCATTACATATGTTCTTAGCATATCTTCTACTACTTGATTCACCCGTTCTATTTGCTCGTCTGTTTGAGGATGATAGGTGGTACTAAAATTTAATTGAGTACCTAACCCTTCAAACAGGGTTCTCCAAAAAGCTAATGTAAACTTTACATCGCGGTCAGAAATTGTAGTTTTTGGTAGCCCATGTAGCCTAAAAATATTTTGCATAAAGATATTGGTAATATGTACCACCTTGAAGATGGACTGTACTGGTATAAAATGAGTTGATTTTCTTAATTTTTCTACCACCACCATGATTGAGTCGTTTAGCTTTTTGGATTTGGGTAGTCCTGTGATAAAATCAAGAGATATGGTCTCCCACTTCCATTTCGGGATTGGTAGTGGATGTAGTAACCCAACAGGGTGTTGATGTTCTGTTTTAGCTTGCTGACATTCCAAACAGCATGTCAAATATTCTGCCACATCTTTTTTCAAACCGGGCCAATAATATTCCTTTCAGAGTGTTGTAATTAGCTTTTGGTACCCTGGGTGCCCTACATAGGGACTTTTATGATATTCATCTAGAATCGGACTTTTATAATATTTTGGTTGGTCACATATAGTATTTTCTTATAATTCAGCATACTTGCGAAATCCATCACATATCCTTGCTAATATTCATGATTGGTTGTGCTTTGAGCTTGTTGTCCTAATTGTTGATATTTCTAGTCCTGCTCCGCTGCTTTTTTAATTAATTCGTCGAAGTTAGTTCGCCTTTCGCTATAAGAAATTTCATAAAGACAATGTACCTTCTGACTTAAAGCGTTCACTACCTGATTCTCTTTCCCCTTCAGATGTTTGATCTCGAAATCGAATCCACTTAGAAAATCTACCAACCGAGCTTGTCTAGCATTTAAAGTGGGATGTTTGAAGTAATTAGTCAAGTTGTGACGGTCAGTCATTAACAAAAACTTCTTACCCATCAAATAGTGATGCCATCTTTAGAGCGTGAATGACGGCTGTCAATTCTAAGTCGTAAGCGGAATATTTCTGCTCGTGTTCCTTTAATTTCTTGGACTCATAGGCGATTACCCTCCCATCTTGCATTAATACTCCACCTACCCCTTCCTTACTGGCATTTGTACACACCACATAGTCCTTGCTTGGATCTTCTATGCTTAAAATTGGCGCGGTGGTGAGCAGATACTTAAGTTGCTCAAAACTCTTTTGACATTCTATTGTCCATTTAAAAAAATTTCCCTTTTTCTGTAGGGAGGTAATAGGATAAGCCACTCTAGAGAATCCTTCCACAAACCATCTATAGTATCCTGCCAATCCCATGAAAGATCTTATATCAATTACGTCCTTTGGCACTCGCCATTCCATTATGGTCTTTATCTTTTCGGGATCCACCGTGATTCCATCCTTGGTAATAATGTGGCCTAAGTACAGAATTTGTTCCTTGAAAAAATCACACTTGCTGAATTTAGCATATAGTTGATGTTCCCGGAGAGTCTGTAACATTATCCTGAGGTGTTCCTTATGTTCTTCAATATTTCGGGAATAGATTAGTATATCATAAATAAATATTAACACAAATTTATCTAAATACTGATGAAATATATTGTTCATTAGACACATAAAGGTCGCAGGGGCATTGGTTAGCCCAAAGGGTAACACTACAAACTCGTAGTGCCCATAGCAGGTCCTAAAAGTGGTTTTAGCTATGTCTTCCTCCTTGATTCTGATCTGGTGGTATCTGGATTGTAAATCAATTTTTGAAAATATCGTTTCCCCTTTTACTTGGTCAAATAGTTAATCTATGCTAGGCAAAGGGTACTTGTTTGTAATAATCAACTATTCAATTGATGATAGTCCATACACATAAGTAGGGTTCCATCCTTCTTTTTGATGAATAGCATGGGGGCTCCCCAGTGTGTCATTTTTATCCAGCAACTCCTGTAATTTCATTTTTAGTTCCATCAGTTTTGGCGTGCTCATCTGATAAGGGGTTCGGGACACTGAGGCTGCTCCTAGCACCAATTCAATGGTGAAATATATGTCTCTCTTGGGTGGCAGCCCTGGTATTTCTTCAAGGAACACCTCTGTAAAATTCTGAATCACTGGGATACTTTCCAGGGTTACAGACTTGTCCTTTGAATTGGCATAACCAACCTGAATAGCATAAATTTGGCATATTTTCCTGATGCACTTTGCCAGTTGAGAGGTGGTTGTTGGCTGTAATTTTAATGGTCTTAGGATGCCTTGCATTTCATGTTTGTCTCCTTGCTCATTCTTGTAATAGATAATTTTTGTTTTACAGTTTATAATGGACCAATGCTTTTCCAGCCAATCCATGCCTATCAAGATGTCATACAATCCTAGGGGAGTACATTTAGATTTTCCACCAAAGGCTGACCTGCTATTTCCAAAGGACAGTTATTGACCTTGGCCAACACATGTCTCTTTGCCCCTGTTGCTAGTTGTACTAGCCAGGGGTTTTTAAACTTGAAAGTTTGTAATTTACATTGCTCCACTATCTTAGGACTAACATAACTTAACGTAGCTCCAGAAACAATTAAAACAGATACAGTATGATCAAATATTTTACCTTCAAACTCCACCATAGTTAGCTGGTATTCTGCATGATGATCTTCAAGGGCAACATTAATTTTTGGGATACTCCGGCTATGTCGCCTACCGTAGATGCCTCGTGAATCTGTGAAATATGTTCAGTGCCTTTCCAGTTAGGACAATTCTTAACATAATGTGGCCCTCCACGTCCCCAACATTGTACTGGAGGTCTGGCTATCGCTTCGATTTCAGTTCTGCCTGATTGCTCACTAGGTTTGGGTTCATGGGAAGGTCTAAATCTGGACTAGTTTCTATGTAGATTTATGTTGATATGACCCTTGGGAAGTCCTTTGTTGATATTGCCACGATTTCCCTTATTTCCCACAACAAACTTATTTCCCTTCTTGTCAGTCCATTTCTTCCCCATAACTTCTCCTTTCTGCTTGCTTTGCTGATAGCATATCCTAGCCTTTCGTATGACCTCATCCATCATTTTTGGGTTATCGAACACAATTCGCTCTCTCATAGACAAGGGTAAACTACTGACAAATCATTGTACTTTTGCCTTTTCTTCTTGTATGTAAGGCACATATCGAAGTAAGGAGGTAAATTAGGTAATAAACTCATCCATTGTTTGTTGTCCAAGCCACAGGTCATGGAATTATTTTTCCTTCTCATCATAGAATCGCTCAGTCAAATATCTTTCCTTAAAGTATCTCTGAAACTTTTCCCATGTTATATTTTTTTCATTTACCCCTCGTACAATCTTGACCTCCTCCCACCACAAGGTAGCCTTCCCTTGTAGCTGGAAAATGGCCAACAAGCTTTTAAGTTGTGGTCATATTCGTATAGTTGAAAATATTTATTCATGTTAATAAGCCAAGCTTCAGCTGCCTCCTCCAGCTCCCTGTCAAAGAGTTGCGGTTATTTTTTCGAAACTCCTTGTAATTCTATCCTCGCCTATTTGGGTGTTTGCATTGGTCTAACTTCCCCTCTTGGTTTCTCCCCCCCCCCCCCCCCCTTCTGTTCCACATACTTCATGCGATATTCTTGTTCTCCTGTCATATGTCCTTGTTCAGGACTGGGAATTAGCTGACGCTGATTGTACTTATCTGACAGGATTTTCATAATCTTTTCCTATTCCAGCATTATTCTTTCATTGTATAACTGTAGTCGGGCCATCTCGTTCTTTAACTTGTGCCCCATCTCCAATATCGTAGGATTGGTGTTGCAAGGTTCTTCTCCTAACTATACCCATACTTCAGGGTTGATCTCAGGAAATGTTGTAGGTCCTAAGCCTGCCATGTTTCTGTGTGGAATGATGCTCGTCCTTCTCATGTTCCTCTTTTGCTCTGTCTCTAAAAATGCACAAAATTGTGAGTTAACAATAATTGAATGTACTTACCAGTTTAATGCCAGAGGCCATAGTTTGGTAACCTTAGCTCTGATACCACTAGTCACACCTCCATAATCATAACCATATCAAACTAAAAAAAAATTACCACTAATTATAAAGTTCGGTTGCAACATGATTATATTTTAATTACCACAGTCATTAAATTATAATGGTATAGTACTCAGGTCAAAGGTTTATCACTGTAAGAAATACAACCATAGTTTTGTTGATATTTTGTTAGAGATTAAATACACATGTGATTTGTTTTACGTTTTTGTTTTAGTCGTATTGCGTTTGGATTTACCCTTTAATTTGGCATTAATGAAATGCTCTGCCACAAAGACATGGCAAGAGCAGGCTCCGCCATTTCATCTAGCTTCCCACCAGTTGTTCTGCTTATCTCATTTCTTTCGCTGCATCTACGGTGTGGAGGCTTGGTCCTTGATTCGGCAGCTGTGCTTTGTCCTAGAAATATTCTATGCATTACTTGCAGGTGAAGAGTCTCATTACGCATCCCTATTCCTCGGTGCTCGTTTTTGCTGCTAGGGTTTTGTTGGGGTAAGCTCGAATCTACAGCCAGGGTTTCATCTCACAAGGGTTTGCTGAGGGCTAAGGATGCCATGGCAGGTATAGACGATATCGTTTCTCAGGTGTAGCAAGGTCCGGGTGAGAGAAAAGTCATAGTCCCTTCGATTTTATTCCTTTTCGAATTGCTTAGAGTTCAATGACAATGTTTCTTTCTTAATTCTGTTGTCCCTTTTGGGTTGCAGGTATTGCAGAGGCAGGAATGAGATGCACAGAGCTTTCCGCGGAGGGCTTTGTGATCCTTGCCCCAGCTCCATCGTAAAACGGTTTTCAGGTAAGTTCTCTCTAACCACACCTAAAAATTGATGGAAGCAAAGGAGATTCAAGGTTTGTATTATTGCTTGGCATTTTTAGTCAGTTGGGTAAACTGTCAGGGGTTATAGTTTTTTTTTAAATGCTTATTAACTTTATGGGCAAGGGTTTCCAATTCCAAAGGTTATTTAGATTCCAGGTGAGGGTTTGTCTCAAGCCTATCATAGGGATTTGATATGTAGAAAGAAGAACACCTCCATCTGAGAAGTGCATGAGCTTATATAGTACTTACATGGTTGCGAATCTTTCGGTGACAACGTTATTTGCATTGGGGTTTCACTCGTTTTATTCTTCTGCATATGTTTTAGGGTTTTTTCGTTTATGTTCTGGAAAGTTCAGAAGAAGACCTGAGTTCTATCAGTGACACCTCCAGGTGTACCATTAACTAGCTTTAAGAGGCTAGTAGCTTTTTTTTTTTTTTTTTTTTTTAAAGGAGTTCTGTTTGTAATTTGGATATACCATTTCCGTTTGCTTGACTTTGGGGCAGTGATGCTCTCACATAGTCAGGTAATTTGCAGGTGTGGAAATGTTAATGCAAGGAAGCTAAGACTCTATTCCAAATGTTTGCTCCATTCTAAACTACCAATTGCATAGCATTTGAGTTATAGAGTCTTGTTTTGAACTTCATCGTTGTTAATATATAATATATGAGAAGCACTCATTTTTGATATGCAACCTGTCATTTTTGATGAGTTTATCGACTTAGGTTGTAGATCTTTGTGGTTGTCTATTGCAGTTTCTCTTGTTATTTAAATACATCATGTTTTTGCCTTACATGGTAATCGTGTTTTCATGCTTCAGCTATATGATGCAAACAATATTCTAATTCTTGATTTATAATACCATTCTCAGGGAATGTTAAGAGTAGGAGATTGTAGAGAATTTTTTTATTAGAATTAAAACAATTTTTCTTTTAATGTTTTCTACAGTATTCTCATGTAGTTTTACTTTGTATTCCTTTTCACTGTTTGAGAAGGACTACAGGCTTGATCTTTCATTTATATTCTAAACTGTGTAGATTTACGCCTTCCTACAATATGCTATACACATTTGGATCTAATATTTGACATGCAGTGCTTGTTTTAGTTTTCTTTTTCTTTTACTTTTAACAGAAGAACATAATCAAATTATCCTACTGACTGCATCTAGGTGTCCTATGCTCCTACGTAGGATTAACTACCTACATGCCTCAGATATTCTTGTTCAGTTTTAATCTAGGTAATTAACTAATCATATACAGTATCAATACAAGTTACAAACTATATACAATATCATTACAAGTTACAAACTATGTATAGTATCATTACAAGATACAAATTATACATAGTATCATTACAAGATACAAATTATTCTTGTACAATACTAAATTCAGTTATTTGTTACCAGAATCTAACATTCAAAAATAGTTTATGTCAGCAGATTATTCTAGGGTTGTTACCTACCTGAACCTGATAAAGAATAAAAATTCAACTGAAGATGTTACTTTGGTTACTTGTAGTATTTCAATCCTCCCAACCATGAGACTTGTCGTTAGGTCCAAGTCTCCCCTTGAGCTTGCTCACAAGAGTAATGTCTTTTGCAAGTTTTGCACCAAGTGTTGTTGCTATCTGGTCACAACCAGACTTAGCTAATCTTTCGTCTGACCTCTGAGCATGGTTCCTCCTCCCTTCCTCCATGCCCCTCCTCAGGATTTCTTTGTAGCATTCATAATTAGGGAGGTAGTTAGGGTTTTCTGGCAATTGCCTTTCCTAACTTCCTTGTTATGAGAAGTTACAAGATCTCTTAATATTCAAACCATTTCCTTTCTTTAATAATTAACAACATTAACACTTAATTCAAAATAAGAACAATAATATCTAGCTTTGTTTTTACTGTGGTAAAATAAAATATTTATAGTTTTCTGGGGACATTACATTAGGCAACCATTAATTTTTTATGAATAAATGTGACTTAGAAATAAACAAATTAAAATTAAAACTATTTACTATGATTTTAAAGTATACTTTTAGTGTTAATCAACCATTAAAATTTTACGAATAAATGTGACTTTGAAATGAATAAATTCATATTATGAGTACAATCTTTTTTGGGGTAAGTTATGACACAAACAGGAAAGGTTCGTTGTATAATCCGAGCATCTGTATGATTTATCTTTGATTATTGAATAATAATAATCTTTATGTTATTAAATTATTTACAATGATTTTAAAGCATACTGACTTTAGAAATAAATAAATTCAAATTAAAACTAAATTACTTAAACTTAACTTTAAAATTAAATTAATTCAAATTAATTCACAAGTAAAATTTATAGTGCTCCTCCTCGAACTTCTCCTCTCTTTTGGCTACAACTTCCCCATTGAAAAACTTGATAGCTTCATAGTCATGAAAACACTGCACTGCATACATTAAATCAAATTTATTAATATCAATTCAAATTAAAATAAATGAATCTTTGAGAAAACACAATTGTCTTATAGAAAATATAAACTAGTTGAAAAAATTAAAACTTACATATTTTTCATCAAGTGGTCATGTTGTGTTTGACTCATTGATTTATAGAAATAGATTACACTACTCTTACATTCTATAATGGATTTCCTCAAGTCTTTAAATAAGCTTCATCTTAACAAATACCATGGGAAAAACCATGGGTTGTCAAAACCTACGTGGAGCTAAAAATTTTTTAATGTTAAGTTATTAATTTTATTTTATTTTATGTTTATTTAACCAAGTCAAAAAATTTACATAACATAATAAAATAAGGCATTACAACATCACAACATCTCTTCCAAACTGGGCTAGAGAGATTTTGGCCCAATAATTAACTATATAAGAAGTCAAATTCTCCATTATTAATTATGGAAAAGCTAAAAATAAAAAATAAAATTTGTTTATGTAAAATCAATCAATATAATATAATATATATATATATATATTATATATATATATATATATATATATATATATATATATATATAAAGACTACGGGGGCAAATTATTTTGATTAATTAAATAATACAAAAATATTATGATTTATCTGTAATTATTGAATAATCATCTTTATCTTATTATATTAGTTATTATGATTTCAAAGCATATTTTCAGTCAAACACAATGATAAACGTGATTTTTGAAATAAATAAATTCAAATAACCTCATGCGTACTATTTACACAACGATAAACATGATTTTAGAAATAAATAAATTCAAATTAACTCACCAGTACAATTTATAGTGCTCCTCTTGAGACCTCTCTTCTCTTTTGGCTACAATTTTCCCTTTGAACAACTTGGTATCTTCATAGTCACGAACAACCTACATACATTAAATAAAATTCATTAATATCAATTCAAATCAAAATAAATGAATATTGAGAAAACAAAACTACAACTTGGTAGCTTCATAGTCACGAACAACCTTCTAACACCCGTGGCTACCTGAAAGAATTACTGTGGTCATTAAGTTTGTTTTATGTCTTGTTGCATTAATGTCTTTTACTTTATGATAATGACTAAGGCTAGAAAGGCTAGATTACAATTGGTTAGCTAACTCACATGTTAACAAAAATAAACTGTGTGCAATAGTTAAAAGAAACAATTGCCAAGAAATAGTTACCCCTCTGCTTGGGAAGGGAAATATAAGGGGAAGAGGAGCAAAAAGCATCCCAGATCTAGGTGGAATAAACCAGTGGGAAAATCGCTCAAACAAATTCAAAAGAAAGTACAAATCTTGAGGTTGGATAGTGAGTCTTGAGGCCCAAGGTACTGACTGTAGCTGGATATAATCCAATGTGAAGGATAGAAAGTGCTCGGGGGAGAGTCTGGACGTGATTGCCAGGCTCATGGCTGGGAGGAGAGACTTTCCAGATAACTTTGGAATTTTATGATGATAAGTTAATCACACAAGTAATATAGATTTTATTTAAGAAATGATGATAATAGATTAATGGAAAAAATGCTTTCTTATAGTAACTGGATAGCTCATTATATGGATTATGGGAAATTTACTTAAACAGTAATAAAATAAATTAAAATAGAAAATTTTCTTCATTAACCAAACAAAATAATTCAGATGCTCATTACAGAAATAGAAAGAAATTCATGGCATAGTAATGATTTTAATTATTTAGTAAAGTCGTAAGGCTAGTAAACCATGAAGCCCAAATGAGCATTTAGTTCCTGCTTTTCTAGCTAAAACATGCATGTGTGAACTGGAAAGCAAAACAATCTCATTACTTCTGGTAGAATAAACTGTGTTTCTAAGCCATAATAGAGGAATTCCTCCTTTCAAGTGGAGTGAGTAAATCCTTTAGTTAATCACTCCAGAGAAAGATATTCCGCTTAAACAGAGCATAAAGGAAATAGCTAGGTGAATCCTCAAGCATAAACATTTTCATAAACAATTTAACATGTGCATCAAATCGAAAACACAAATACTAATGAATATTCCAAAACAATTATATGGGGGCAGTAAAACCCACCCTTAGATGGCTAATAAAAACTGTGTAGATACATTATAACTAAATAAGTAAAGCTTATCTTTGAAATCTTACAACATGAGGGCGTGGAGGTCTATATACATATAACCAAATGGAGGTAAAAGCCAAAAAGAGGAATAAACCCTCGAGTTCGTAATACATCGAAAAATTAACTATTCCAGAGGAGTTATGTACACAATAACTTACAAAAAAAAAGAGATTAAATAGTCTTTTGAACCCAGAAAGAAAAGAAACATTATCGACTTTGCAACCATGAAAATTAATAGAAATGACATTTAACTGTTTACATAGTCTTCCCAATAAAAGATAAGAATCAGGCAGGTTCCGGCCAAAACCCTCTGCCAAGCGATTTTTCGCATGCATCTAAACCATAGCAAACAAACTGGGTGAGCTTGGATGAGTAGTTTTCGACCTGTAGATAGTCGAGTAGGGTATCAGTCTTCCTAACCTTGGAGGGTGTGGAACTGACTCCATGAGAACCCCAGTATGGGAAGCATGTTACCTGCGACATCACCAATATATCATTATCTAAGGTGTGTCTTATATTAAAGAAATCATTTAAAGACCAAAGTAGCCGAGACATGGAACCTCACCTGAACAATGAAGGTTCCATCCGGGTGCAGTCTGCCTAGATGGCATAAAAAAGCAACACCCATATATTAGTAGTATGAGGAAATGAGTTGAACTAAAAAACGATGCCACAGAATGTAAGCTCACCTTCCTGGAGTCGGCATAGAAACTTGTTAAACCTCGATGAACCAGAGCAGCGTTGTGATGCCCCTAGACTTGGAGGGCTACCTGACAAGCCGTTGCAATCCATGAGGCAGTAAAGCAGGTAAGAGAAGCAATTGTTATGTAACAGACTGTATAAAGAGGTTAAGTGTTCCATTACCTCCCTGAGAAGGATGACCAGCCAACACCATAGCTCTCGATAAACAAGTTGCAGAACCAACTGAAGACTTGGTAGCTGAATTCGTTACAGTGCGGCCGAACTATCAGCCCTCTGAATGCAAATGACTTTCCATGCGGTCAGAGGCGGTGGGACGGATAGTTGGAACAAACCTAAAACCTCTACATCGTTGGATTCCTCCAGACAAATCGATGGATGCAAGCGAGAACAGGTGTTGAGTTGAAGCTTCAACGATGAACGAAGGCCTATCAAAGGACAACCCCAGATCGTATCACGTGGAGAGACGTACTCGGTGCCTTTACTCCAGAGCAGAGTGATAGGTTCAATGCCTTGAGTGAGGCCATGTGCCTCTTTAATACATGATAGAGACTTTAACGTAGGTTGTGCGGAATTAAGACACATATCAAAACCAATCAAATGTGCCATTGAAAACCTCATCACCACCTTGGCATATTAAATAATCTTAGCAATTCGTAACCTTAGGCCTTGTTATATATATATATATGTGTGTGTGTGTGTGTGTGTGTGTGTGTATGTGTGTGTGTGTGTGTGTGTGTATTTGTATTATTATTATTATTATTTATGTAATGTTTAGGGTGTTAAAAACCTGCATACATTAAATATAATTCATTAATATCAATTGAAATCAAAATAAATGAATATTGAGAAATCAAAACTATCTTATAGAAAATCTAAACTAGTTGAAAAGATTAAAACTTACATATTTTGCATCAAGTAGGTGTGTTGTGCTTGAGTGTGTGTGTGTGTGCATTACACTAATCTTACATTCCATAATGGATTTCTTCAAGCCCTTAAATAGGCTTCATCATAACAAATACATTGGACAAAACCATGGATTGTCAAAACCTTAAGCTAAAAAACAATCAATTTTAAATTATTAATTTAATTTTATTAATTTAATTTTACCAAGTCAAAATGTTTACATAACATAATAAAGCATTACAACATCTCTTCCAAGGTTGGAGAGCTTCTTGGCCTAATAATTGGCTATGTAAAAAATCCAAATCTCCATTATTAATTATGGACAACATTATAAAAAACCTTTTTTTAATTAAAAATCAAAAACTTTTGTTATTATGGAAAATCAATAAAGAGAATATAATAGTTAATTAATATTTTAAAAATTAATTAAATGTCATTAATTACATGTAAATTTTAAATATGAAAATAAATAAGGGTTAAAAAATGAAATGCAAATAAATACCCGTAAAATAATCACTAATAACATCCATCTATATAGAAATCCAGTGAACAGATAAGATGGACAAATACTACAGTTAAAGGGCTAGAAATGAATTGTGCAAAGTCTATTGAAGTTAAAAAAATATTTTGACAGTATACAAGTCTCTGTAAATAGTATTAACATAACTCTGAATGATGTGAACTATTCCACTACTATATTGAAAGGTTTTGCTAAAGAATCCTTAACAAGGATAAAAGATGATGAAAGGAAAGTAGATATGGGAAAACAATCTACTCATGAATCTATTGAATAACTGTCTGAAAATTTTGATAAACTTCATATAGCCCCCAAAGACAAACTGATTCTCGTTTTTTCTCTATTCAAGAGATCTGTAAATATTCAGCATCTTGTTAAGCATGTTGATAGATTTCCTTCTCTCTTCCCTAAAGAAATGGCCGAAGAAAAATTTAAGTCAATGACTATCTCCTCACTGTTTAAGGAAGTAGAGCAACCTGAAATCTCAGAACCACATCTGTTCCCTATCTATGAGCCTCTCCAAAGTCAATATACCAGGTATCTAACACCTGATCTCAGTGGAAAAGGGAAACTTCCAGAACACATAACTTCCATCCTAAATCACACAGAGAATGGAATATTGACAATTTGAGTGTTGCTCAAATTCGACAAATTATAGATCTTATGTTTACAGAATACAAGCTCATGTGCCTAAGGGGAAAAAATGAAATAGAAGCTTGTAAATCTATTGTTTAGTGCCTCACTGGAACTTTGTTGAGATGGTGGGAAAGAAAGTCATCACCAACAATAATGGCAAAAATGGAAAATGAAATCTTGAAAGATGAAGCGAGAGATATCATTCATCATGTTGATGGAGATCCACAAAGCACTATGATTGGGGCACTAACTCCATTCATTTTAGAACATTGGTGTGGAGGACAAATTTAACTTGCCAATAAGCATGAGATAATTCTCATGAATATTAAATGTAATAAAATGTCTCATTATGAATATTTTCATAGAGACTGGATTCAAAGAATATACGAGGTTGAAGATAGAAAAAATCTCTTGCGGAAAAAAATCTACTTAGCAGCATTGCCTTCAAAATTTGTAGATTATCTAAGACAACAATATGATTTTCCATTACCTTTTGAATCCTTTACTTCGGGAGAAATATACAACATCATAACAAAAGTTCTGGTAAGTTTATGCACTAGTATGAAAGTTAATAAATATTTGCAAAAGGTGTCAAGATTACCAGATAGAAAATCCATCTGTAACAAGTATGGTATTGCTATAGATGACCCCATTATAAAAAGAAGAAAACCTAAAAAGAAGGCCAAGAAAGAAAAAAAACAAGAATATAGAAAATCTCCACAAAAGAAAAGAAAATGGACCAAGAAAGGATACTATAGATATGTGCCAAAAACACATTACTATGAACCCAAGGATATTCATCTGCAGACACATAAGAAAGATTAGTGGAATAAATTGATTTGTTGGCTCTCTGGCCAAACTGGACATACCTCCAGTCATTGTCCTTTATCAGAAGAATCTAAGAGAAACAGAGGAAAGAAATCCTTTGAAGCTGGAAAGAAGAAAAGGACAGTAAAAACAGAAGGCATGGTGCCAACCCTATGTTATAAATGTGGT
This sequence comes from Pinus taeda, assembly GCA_000404065.3. NCBI lineage: Eukaryota > Viridiplantae > Streptophyta > Pinopsida > Pinales > Pinaceae > Pinus > Pinus taeda. The sequence continues at coordinate 24,399 of APFE031685118.1, read as the reverse complement.
TCTAAGAATAAAAAATCTAATAATTGTCCAAACATATCATTTAGAGAATAGATTCAACAGTGACAAATTTGTTCAACATCTGAATCCTCTGAAAGTTCTACTTCAGAATGCTCCAATGAAGAATTAAACATGCACATGAATGAATGTGACTACACTGATTCAGACAACTGTCAGTGTGAATCAAGCACTGAATCAGAAATCTCATCTGATGAAGACCATGTTTCTCAGCCAAAGGAGAAGGTTTTAATGACACAAACCATGGACGATGTAGAAACAAATCTACTTTCCCAGATCAGAACATTGGGAGAAAGAGAAATGAAGGAAGAGTTACTAGAAACTTTTCTAAGCACAATGCACAAAAATAAAGGGAGCAGTAGCAAGACTACCTCTAAAACTGAACTAAAGGCATTATTCATCGATGCCTCATTTGAAAGAAATAAAAGATATTTCCAAAGAAGCCAACAGAACTCTAAGACCAGAGCCCTCACATTAGAAAAAGTCAGCCAAGAGATTCATCATCTCGAAAAAGAGATTGTCTCTTGGAAAGCACAAGTCTCTGAGTTAGAAAAAGGGATGAAAACTGAGGATGCATATGATGAATACTACACTAACCCAAATATTTAAATATTTGAAAGAAAAAAGGATGATACTATACCATTCATTGACATGAGAGTAATGTCTACCCAGTATCAGCAACATCATGTTATGCTAGATATCTATATAAATGGTGAAATGTTTACCCTAAGAACACTTATTGACTCCGGGGCAGATGTCAATATTTTGAATTCAAAAATAGTACCTGCAAAGTAGTAGGTGAAATACTTTAGACAAGTGACTGGGTTAGGAAACAAAGTTCTACTGTATGAAATCCCTCAGGCCTTTATTTGCTTTTAAGAGCATTGCATCAAATTAAAATTTGTTTTTGCAGACATTCCTATTGAATTTATTTTGGGGAATGTATTTTTAGCAGCTGTGGAGCCACATGGATCAGCCATATTGAAAAATGGCAAGGCTGGTTATTTTATATCTGTACCAAGCTCAGATGGAAAATTAAAAATAAGAAAGTTACCCTTTGTCTCTACTCCCAGAGTGTCTACTATGGTACAAGCAATGCAACAGATCGAAAAGGAAAAAAATAAAATTGAAGAACTCAAGGAGCTAAAGACCACCATAAAGATAGGAAACTATCTTCAGACTCCTATAATTAAACAAAGGATCTCAACTCTGAGATCACAGATGGAAAAATAATGATATGATGAAGAACCAAATGTGTTTTGGCATAGAAAACAACATTGTGTCAAATTTCCCTATAAAGATAAGTATGAAGGGAACCCCTGCAAGAGCAGAGCAATCCCTATGAACAAAGAATATAGAAATCTCTACCAAAAAGAGATACAAAGCCTCTTGGAAAGAAGATTCATTAGAGAATCCAGCAGTCCCTGGAACTGTTATGGTTTTTATGTTAATAAACATTCAGAACAGTTAAGAGGTATCCCAAGACTGGTCATAAACTATAAACCTCTTAATACTGTCCTCTCATATGATACCTAACCCATTCCTCACAAAGGAAATCTTTTAGCAAGAATAACAGGGGCTAAAATATTTTTTAAATTTGATATGAAATCAGGATTTTGGGAGGTGGAAATTAATGAAGATGATAAGTTTAAGACTGCTTTCAGTGTCCCAGTAGGACACTATGAATGGAACGTCATGCCTATCGGACTAAAGCATGACCCCTCCAAATTCCAAAACGTTATGGATAATATTTTCAATCCATATTTTGATTGGCTACTAGTATACATTGATGATATACTTATATCTTCTAAAAACATCCATGATCACTTTAAACATATCCAAAAATTTGTACAACTTATCAAAACCAATGGATTGGTTCTTAGCAAGAAAGAGATTGAATTATTTCAAACAAGTATCAAGTTTCTTGGCTATACAACTAAAAATGGGCAGATCACTCTGCAAAAACTTGCTTTGGAATTTGCTGATAAATTTCCAGATATTATCACTAACAAAACTCAATTACAGATATTATTGGGATGTTTAAATTACGTAAGAAGCTTTTACAAAGATTGCACCAAAGATAGATTATTACTCAACATAAGACTGCAAAAACATCTAGAACCTTGGTCTCAGGCCCACACTGAAGCTATCAGAAGAATTAAAATGAAGGTAAAAACTCTTCCTATTCTTCATATCCATGATGAATATTCTTTCAAAATTGTTGAAACAGATGCCAACAATGAAGGGTGGGGAGGAATTTTGAAGCAAAAGAAAGAAGGAAAAGAACAAATAGTCCAGTTTGTCTTAGGGACTTGGAGCCCACCTGACAAAAACTATTCTACTATAGAAAAAGAGGTCAAAGCAACATGTAACTACATCGATAAATTTGATATCCACCATATATAGAAAAAGTTTCTCTTAAGAACAGATGCCTCTGCACTAAAGAAAGTCCTTAGTAAAGCTACAAAGAAAGCAGGAGAAGCTAAGTTCACAAGGTGTTAGGCTCTATTTGGAAATTTCGACTTTGAAGTCGAACACATCAAAGGAGAAAATAATTGTCTACCTAACTTCCTAAGAAGAGAATATTTTAAATTAGAAAGACACTTCCATGGTGATAGTAAAAGAATGGGACCCTTCCCAACATACAGAGACTCTGAGAAGTATTTCTGAAACACAGAACTAGGAAGAATATTGTTCCAAACGGAAATCTACATGGTAGCTAAGAAACATAAAGGTGCTCGATGCAAATTTGCAACCTCATTCAGATATTCAGTACTTAGTACCTGAAAGGAAAGTCTACCCCAAAGGTAGCAAATGGATACACGACATGGTGTATTAGAGGAGTATGACGCCCACATTTGGCTAAAGAATCCCTAAGCCAAAATTGTATAGATATCACTGTGATATGGACATAAGGAAGCAACGAGAGGAGAATCTTCCGCAAATATCTTGCCATAAATCGGACCAGATTGTCGGGATGGTACGACATGCCAGAAATGTGGCCACTGGGTAATCCAAGCATTATCTTCTCAGATACCATTTACAACTTTTCAGACTACAAAAGGTTGTGGTGGGACATCATGAATGTGGATGGAAAAAATGAAACTCACAACACAAGAGTGAAATTTGGGGCCACAGGGACCACACAAATACAACGACAAGGACCATGACTTCAATAATGTTGGAACGATTTCGGCCTCAACAAGACTGTTTGGATCCTCTTTTCTTCTAGCTTGACTTTCAATATGAATGTGACACTTGTGGATTTTTAACTAAATGCTGCCATTCTCCATGTAAACCTGTTGGAGATGTCAATAATTATCAAGATAGTCAAATTCTTGGTTATTTTATGAAAAGACACCATGAATGGCTAGTCATGACTAAGATTAAACACCAAATCGTCTTAAGAAAGCCTATGATTGTACGAAGAATTTATACAAAGGCTTGGGATTCTTGTAGATATTCTCAGTTAATATTTCTAGGGGCCACACCCCTACGGGACTAATGGTTCTCGTGTGCTTGTCCTTAAAGCTTCCACAGTGTAATAATGATGTCTAGTCACAAGACTAAATGTGACCAGTTTTCTCGTGGGCTTTTTTGTTTAAAAGTATCCACTATGTAAAATTTATTTACAATACAATGTTTTTCGTGGGATTTGTTCAAATATTCCAAAGTGTAACTTAGTACGAAGGTTCTTCAGTCACGAGACTTGGAGCACTTCTTCGACTTTTGGTGAGCTTTGAGCGACATCTCTTCGACTGACGAAAAATAGTACTAAATCTGTTTTCATGACTATTAGATGTTTGTCCCTTCATTTTCCTATATAAGGAAGGAGTAAGGCTCATTCTGGGCATTCGGAGTGGGAGTGTGATTTTGGGTATGTTTTTGAGTTTTTGAGTCTGAGGAGGAAGTTCTTGCTTCCATCTCTTTAGAGTCGGATTTGAGAAGCCTGCGCATTAGAGTGAGAGCTATGGTGAGAACCTAAAGTGGCCAAATTCTTAGGTTTTTGAAGTCTGTATGTTCTCGGAAGAATTCAAGTTCTAAGAAAAAGTATGTGAAAGGCCAGGAAGCCTTTAGATAGCTTCTTGCTTGACAAGTCACAACATTTGAGAAATGCCTAAACAGTCTATCTCTGGAAAGGAGCTTCAGAAATTCTCTCTGAATTTGTAAAGAAACTTCTGCATAAATATATGAGTATCCATTTTCTGAGCATGACACATTCCGCTTGAGAACATTTTTCTTTTTCATGTGATAAAACTGTCTGTTGAGGTAGTATCTATGAGACAAGAGGTTCGTCGGAGGTTCGCCAAGGTCTGAGGAACACCAGTCCTTTAAAGACAGGAGGTCGTGTGGAGGATGCTAGAGTGTGAAAGTCCAAAGGTTCGTGTACAGGTTCATGTATTGATCATAGAGAAGAAACTCAACGAGAGTAAGCTTCACATCTAAAGCCCTTATAGCAAATATAGGAACTTCATCTAATTCCAACAGTTCACTAATTGCATTGTTAAATGCAACATACGTCTATTCATCAGCATGTAATGACATAACCCTTAAGACTTTCAAATCCATGCAAAGTGTGCCTCGCAAATACCCCTTAGTCCCTTATTATCATTATATTAATCTAGTTAAGGCTTAAGCGTGTCATTGTTTTATATGTTAAGCAATATAAGGGTGGTCATTGCCTTATATCTTTGGTAACTTAAGCATACTCATATGTTTATGTCAAAAGAGCTCTCATGGAAGTAACAAATTTTTATTTTAAACAAATATACTTTTTATAACATAATACAAAACAAAACGTAAAAATATATGTGTTGTTATACGTGAAATGTATGTGTCAAGTTTTCTTAGGACAACCGATTGAGGATGGACCTTGTCAGCAAGGCGACCCAGGAGCAAATCTCATGAATTGGTTGTGCCCTGTGCTAGGGGGAGGAGACATGCTAAACAAATCCAGTCAGCTAAGGGTTGGTGTGGCCCAAGTCCAGTGCGATCCCCGGGTGACTTTGACGGCTTAGATTCCTTTGGGACACGCCTCCTCAAGCCACATGTCAAGCCTGGAGGATCACAGAAAACTTGACAAACAAAAAAAATAAGTGAAATATATTTACTAGAGTGAATATTTGATTTTGTGAAAAATGGAGCTAGGTGACATTTTAATGATTAGATGTCACTTGACAACATAATATTATATTTATTGGGGTTTTCAAGTGAAATGGTTACCTCCATTTTAATGGCTTAGTTTTGTTTCAAAGAGGTCAGCCCCAGATCGCGCCGCGTGGAGACACGTACCCGGTGCCTTTACTCCCTAGCAGAGTGACGAGTTCAATGCCTCGAGTGAGGCCATGTGCCTCTTTAATACATGACAAAGACCTTAACGTAGGCTATGCAGAATTAAGACATATATCAAAATCAATCAAATGTGCCATTGAAAACCTCACCGCCACCTTGGCATATTAAATAATCTATGTAGTAATTTGTAAGTTTAGGCCTTGTTAAATTTATTATTATTATTATTATGTCTTATGTAATGTTTAGAGTGTTACAAAGGGTATCAAGCTCAGGTTCGTACACTAAGACTCTCCGGGATATATATATATCTATATATATATTAGATATAAATATATATATAATATATGTATGTATATGCAATGACTGTGATTTCTTTAATCTAACTAAATAAAACATATATGTAAACACAGAGATGGTCTCAATACAAAAGGGCAGAATGCGGAGGAGCCTAGGACCGCCCAATCCTCCAGAACTAGCTTATGTGAATGCTAACACTGACATTTGGGTATAGCTCAGTGAGGAGACTCGTCAAGCTAATGCAATTTTACTCGAAACAGTTGAGCAGTTGCGTGCTGAGATGACAAATTTAAGAACGGAGAATGAATGGTTCCTTCTGGAATAGGAGAGGATTCTCAGAAGTTTTTCCTATTGACAGAACCAACGACATCCAACCCCCAGTGTTGAAGACAGAGAGAATACCCCAACGGTTCAGCATGGTTAGGAAAATGTTGAGTTAGCTGAGGGACACGGGGAGGATGAAGAAGGATGCTCGGACAATGTTTCCGACCAGAGCAAAACAAAAAGATAGAAATACGAATTATAAGGAGAATCCAAAAAGATTAAACTGTCACTCTTTGAAGGGGAATCTAAAGAGGCATAGGAAGCGTGGTTAATTGATATGAGCAAATATTTTCAAATTTACGAGTACACCGATAAGCTGAAGGCACGTTTGGTAGTTTAGTAGTTAACAGTTAAGGCAACCATTTGGTGGGAAGAAAGCAAAACAGTAAGGAAAATTGACGAGGAACAGGTGACATGGAACAAATTCCAAAAACATTTCAAATATAAGTATTTAACTTAATGTTATTATTCCAAAAAAGAAAAGGAATTTCACGAGTTAATATTGGGAACCTTAACTATGGATGAATATGTGGTGTGATTCACCTCCCTACTGCGCTATGTGTCTTATATGCAGGAGGAGAGACTTTCCAGATAACTTTGGAATTTTATGATGATAAGTTAATCACACAAGTAATATAGATTTTATTTAAGAAATGATGATAATAGATTAATGGAAAAAATGCTTCTTATAGTAACTGGATAGCTCATTATATGGATTATGGGAAATTTACTTAAACAGTAATAGAATAAATTAAAATAGAAAATTTTCTTTATTAACCAAACAAAATAATTCAGATGCTCATTACAGAAATAGAAAGAAATTCATGGCACAGTAATGATTTTAATTATTTAGTAAAGTCGTAAGGCTAGTAAACCATGAAGCCCAAATGAGCATTCAGTTCCTGCTTTTCTAGCTAAAACATGCATGTGTGAACTGGAAAGCAAAACAATCTCATTACTTCTGGTAGAATAAACTGTGTTTCTAAGCCATAACAGAGGAATTCCTCCTTTCAAGTGGAGTGAGTAAATCCTTTAGTTAATCACTCCAGAGAAAGATATTCCACTTAAACAGAGCATAAAGGAAATATCTAGGTGAATCCTCAAGCATAAACATTTTCATAAACAATTTAACATGTTCATCAAATCGAAAACATAAATACTAATGAATATTCCAAAACAATTATATGGGGGCAGTAAAACCCACCCTTAGATGGCTAATAAAAACTGTGTAGATACATTATAACTAAATAAGTAAAGCTTATCTTTGAAATCTTACAACATGAGGGCATGGCGGTCTATATACATATAACCAAATGGAGGTAAAAGCCAAAAAGAGGAATAAACCCTCGAGTTCGTAATACATCGAAAAATTAACTATTCCAGAGGAGTTATGTACACAATAACTTACAAAAAAAAAAGAGATTAAATAGTCTTTTGAACCCAGAAAGAAAAGAAACATTATCGACTTTGTAACCATGAAAATTAATAGAAATGACATTTAACTGTTTACACAGTCTTCCCAATAAAAGATAAGAATCGGGTAGGTTCCGGCCAAAACCCTCTGCCAAGTGATTTTTCGCATGCATCTAAACCATAGCAAACAAACTGGGCGAGCTTGGATGAGTAGTTTCCAACCTGTAGATAGTCGAGTACGGTACCAGTCCTCCTAACCTTGGAGGGTGTGGGACTGACTCCATGAGAACCCCAGTATGGGAAGCATGCTACCTGCGACATCACCAATATATCATTATCTAAGGTATGTCTTATATTAAAGAAATCATTTAAAGACCAAAGTAGCCGAGACATGGAACCTCACCTGAACAATGAAGGTTTCATCCGGGTGCAGTCCGCCTAGATGGCATAAGAAAGCAACACCTATGTATTAGTAGTATGAGGAAATGAGTTGAACTAAAAAATGATGCCACAGAATGTAAGCTCACCTTCCTGGAGTCGGCATAGAAACTTGTTAAACCTCGTTGAACCAGAGCAGCGTTGTGATGCCCCTAGACTTGGAGGGCTACCTCACAAGCCATTACAATCCATGAGGCAGTAAAGCAGGTAAGAGAAGCAACTATTATGTAACAGACTGTATAAAGAGGTTAAGTGTTCCATTACCTCCCTGAGAAGGATAACCAGCCAACACCATAGCCCTCGATAAACAAGTTGCAGAACCAACTGAAGACCTGGTAGCTGAATTCGTTAGAGTGCGGCCGAACCATAAGCCCTCTGAATGCAAATGACATTCCGTCTGGTCAGAGGCGGTGGGAGGGATAGTTGGAACAAACCTAAAACCTCTACATCGTTGGATTCCTCTAGACAAATCGATGGATGCAAGCGAGAACAGGTGTTGAGTTGAAGCTTCAACGATGAACGGAGGCCTACCAAAGGACAACCCCAGATCGTATCACGTGGAGAGACGTACTCGGTGCCTTTACTCCAGAGCAGAGTGACGGGTTCAATGCCTCGAGTGAGGCCATGTGCCTCTTTAATACATGATAGAGACTTTAACCTAGGTTGTGCGGAATTAAGACATATATCAAAATCAATCAAATGTGCCATTGAAAACCTCATCACCACCTTGGCATATTAAATAATCTTAGTAATTCGTAAGTTTAGGCCTTGTTATATATATATGTGTGTGTGTGTGTGTGTGTGTGTGTGTGTGTGTGTGTGTGTGTGTGTCTGTGTCTGTGTCTGTGTGTGTATTTGTATTATTATTATTATTATTATTATTATTATTATTTATGTAATGTTTAGGGTGTTAAAAACCTGCATACATTAAATATAATTCATTAATATCAATTGAAATCAAAATAACTGAATATTGAGA
>APFE031685118.1:0-15631 GCA_000404065.3 Pinus taeda | reverse complement strand
TTGGAGGGCTACCTGACAAGCCATTACAATCCATGAGGCAGTAAAGCAGGTAAGAGAAGCAACTGTTATGTAACAGACTGTATAAAGAGGTTAAGTGTTCCATTACCTCCCTGAGAAGGATGACCAGCCAACACCATAGCTCTCGATAAACAAGTTGCAGAACCAACTGAAGACCTGGTAGCTGAATTTGTTACAGTGCGGCCGAACCATCAGCCCTCTGAATGCAAATGACTTTCCATCCGGTCAGAGGCGGTGGGAGGGATAGTTGGAACAAAGGGATAGTTGGAACAAACCTAAAACCTTTACATCGTTGGATTCCTCCAGACAAATCGATGGATGCAAGCGAGAACAGGTGTTGAGTTGAAGCTTCAACGATGAACGGAGGCCTACCAAAGGACAACCCCAGATCGTATCACGTGGAGAGACGTACTCGGTGCCTTTACTCCAGAGCAGAGTGACGGGTTTAATGCCATGAGTGAGGCCATGTGCCTCTTTAATACATGATAGAGACTTTAACGTAGGTTGTGCAAAATTAAGACATATATCAAAATCAATCAAATGTGCCATTGAAAACCTCATCACCACCTTGGCATATTAAATAATCTTAGTAATTCGTAAGTTTAGGCCTTGTTATATATATATGTGTGTGTGTGTGTGTGTGTATTTGTATTATTATTATTATTATTATTTATGTAATGTTTAGGGTGTTAAAAACCTGCATACATTAAATATAATTCATTAATATCAATTGAAATCAAAATAAATGAATATTGAGAAATCAAAACTATCTTATAGAAAATCTAAACTAGTTGAAAAGATTAAAACTTACATATTTTGCATCAAGTAGGTGTGTTGTGCTTGAGTGTGTGTGTGTGTGCATTACACTAATCTTACATTCCATAATGGATTTCTTCAAGCCCTTAAATAGGCTTCATCATAACAAATACATTGGACAAAACCATGGATTGTCAAAACCTTAAGCTAAAAAACAATCAATTTTAAATTATTAATTTAATTTTATTATTTTAATTTAATTTAATTTTACCAAGTCAAAATGTTTACATAACATAATAAAGCATTACAACATCTCTTCCAAGGTTGGAGAGCTTCTTGGCCTAATAATTGGCTTTGTAAAAAATCCAATTCTCCATTATTAATTATGGAAAAACTATTATTAAAACCTTTTTTTTATTAAAAATCAAAACTTTTGTTATTTTATGGAAAAATCAATAAAGAGAATATATATAGTTAAATTAATATTTTAAAAAATTAATTACATGTCATTAATTACATGTAAATTTTAAATATGAAAATAAATAAGGGTTAAAAAATGAAATACAAATAAATACCCGTAAAATAATCACTAATAACATCCATCTATATAGAAATCCAGTGAACAGATAAGCTGGACAAATACTGCAGTTAAAGGGCTAGAAATGAATTGTGTAAAGTCTATTGAAGTTAAAAAAATATTTTGACAGTATACAAGTCTCTGTAAATAGTATTAACAGAACTCTGAATGATGTGAACTATTCCACTACTATATTGAAAGGTTTTGTTAAAGAATCCTTAACAAGGATAAAAGATGTTGAAAGGAAAGTAGATATGGGAAAACAATCTACTCATGAATCTATTGAATAACTGTCTGAAAATTTTGATAAACTTCATATAGCCCCAAAAGACAAATTGATTCCTGTTTTTTCTCTCTTCAAGAGATCTGTAAATATTTAGCATCTTGTTAAGCCTGTTGATAGATTTCCTTCTCTCTTCCCTAAAGAAATGGCCGAAGAAACATTTAAGCCAATGACTATCTCCTCACTGTTTAAGGAAGTAGAGCAACCTGAAATCTCAGAACCACATCTGTTCCCTATCTATGAGCCTCTCCAAAGTCAATATACTAGGTATCTAACACCTGATCTCAGTGGAAAAGGGAAACTTCCAGAACACATAACTTCCATCCTGAATCACACAGAGAATGGAATATTAACAATTTGAGTGTTTCTCAGATTCGACAAATTATAGATCTTATGTTTACAGAATACAAGCTCATGTGCCTAAGGGGAAAAAATGAAATAGAAGATTGTAAATCTATTGTTTAGTGCCTCACTGGAACTTTGTTGAGATGGTGGGAAACAGAGTCATAACAAGCAATAGTGGCAAAAAACGAAAATGAAATCTTGAAAGATGAAGCGAGAGATATCATTCATCATGTTGATGGAGATCCACAAAGAACTATTATTGGGGCACTAACTCCATTCATTTTAGAACATTGGTGTGGAGGAGAACTTTAACTTGCCAATAAGCATGAGATAATTCTCATGAATATTAAATGTAATAAAATGTCTCATTATGAATATTTTCATAGAGACTGGATTCAAAGAATATACGAGGTTGAAGATAGAAAAAATCTCTTGCGGAAACAAATCTACTTAGCAGCATTGCCTTCAAAATTTGTAGATTATCTAAGACAACAATATGATTTTCCATTACCTTTTGAATCCTTTACTTTGGGAGAAATATACAACATCATAACAAAAGTTCTGGTAAGTTTATGCACTAGTATGAAAGTTAATAAATATTTGCAAAAGGTGTCAAGATTACCAGATAGAAAATCCATCTGTAACAAGTATGGTCTTGCTATAGATGACCCCATTGTAAAAAGAAGAAAAGCTAAAAAGAAGGCCAAGAAAGAAAAAAAACAAGAATATAGAAAATATCCACAAAAGAAAAGAAAATGGACCAAGAAAGGATACTATAGATATGTGCCAAAAACACATTACTATGAACCCAAGGATATTCATCTGCAGACACATAAGAAAGATTAGTGGAATAAATTGATTTGTTGGCTCTCTGGCCAAACTGGACATACCTCCAGTCGTTGTCCTTTATCAGAAGAATCTAAGAGAAACATAGGAAAGAAATCCTTTGAAGCTGGAAAGAAGAAAAGGACAGTAAAAACAGAAGGCATGGTGCCAACCCTATGTTATAAATGTGGTTCTAAGAATCAAAAATCTAATAATTGTCCAAACATATCATTTAGAGAACAGATTCAACAATGACAACTTTGTTCAACATCTGAATCCTCTGAAAGTTCTACTTCAGAATGCTCCAATGAAGAATTAAACATGCACATGAATGAATGTGACTACACTGATTCAGGCAACTGTCAATGTGAATCAAGCACTGAATTAGAAATCTCATCTGATGAAGACCATGTTTCTCAGCCAAAGGAGAAGGTTCTAATGGCACAAACCATGGACGATGTAGAAACAAATCTACTTGCCCAGATCAGAACATTGGGAGAAAGAGAAATGAAGGAAGAGTTACTAGAAACTTTTCTAAGCACAATGCACAAAAATCAAGGGAGCAATAGCAAGACTACCTCTAAAACTGAACTAAAGGCATTATTCATCGATGCCTCATTTGAAAGAAATACAAGATCTTTCCAAAGAAGCCAACAGAACTCTAAGACTAGAGCCCTCACATTAGAAAAAGTCAGCCAAGAGATTCATCATCTCGAAAAAGAGATTGTCTCTTGGAAAGCACAAGTCTCTGAGTTAGAAAAAGGGATGAAAACTGAGGATGCATATGATGAATACTACACTAACCCAAATATTTAAATATTTGAAAGAAAAAAGGATGATACTATACCATTCATTGACATGAGAGTAATGTCTACCCAGTATCAGCAACATCATGTTATGCTAGATATCTGTATAAATGGTGAAATGTTTTCCCTAAGAACACTTATTGACTCCGGGGCAGATGTCAATATTCTGAATTCAAAAATAGTACCTGCAAAGTAGTAGGTGAAATACTTTAGACAAGTGACTGGGCTAGGAAACAAATTTCTACTGTATGAAATCCCTCAGGCCTCTATTTGCTTTTAAGAGCATTGCATCAAATTAAATTTTGTTTTTGCAGACATTCCTATTGAATTTATTTTGGGAAATGTATTTTTAGCAGCTGTGGAGCCACATGGATCAGCGAGATTGAAAAATGGCAAGGCTGGTTATTCTATATCTGTACCAAGCTCAGATGGAAAATTACAAATAAGAAAGTTACCCTTTGTCTCTACTCCCAGAGTGTCTACTATGGTACAAGCAATGCAACAGATCGAAAACGAAAAAAATAAAATTGAAGAACTCAAGGAGCTAAAGACCACCATAAAGATAGGAAACTATCTTCAGACTCCTATAATTAAACAAAGGATCTCAACTCTGAGATCGCAGATGGAAAAAGAATGATATGCTGAAGAACCAAATGTGTTTTGGCATAGAAAACGACATTGTGTCAAATTTCCCTATAAAGATAAGTATGAAGGGAAATCCTGCAAGAGCAGAGCAATCCCTATGAACAAAGAATATAGAGATCTCTGCCAAAAAGAGATACAAAGCCTCTTAGAAAGAAGATTCATTAGAGAATCCAGCAGTCCCTGGAACTGTTATGGTTTTTATGCTAATAAACATTCAGAATAGTTAAGAGGTATCCCAAGACTGGTCATAAACTATAAACCTCTTAATATTGTCCTCTCATATGATACTTACCCCATTCCTCACAAAGGAAATCTTTTAGCAAGAATAATAGGGGATAAAATATTTTCTAAATTTGATATGAAATCAGGATTTTGGGAGGTGGAAATTAATGAAGATGATAAGTTTAAGACTACTTTTAGTGTCCCAGTAGGACACTATGAATGGAATGTCATGCCTTTTGGACTAAAGCATGAACCCTCCAAATTCCAAAACGCTATGGATAATATTTTCAATCCATATTTTGATTGGCTACTAGTATACATTGATGATATACTTATATTTTCTAAAAACATCCATGATCACTTTAAACATATCCAAAAATTTGTACAACTTATCAAAACCAATGGATTGGTTCTTAGCAAGAAAGAGATTGAATTATTTCAAACAAGTATCAAGTTTCTTGGCTATACAACTAAAAATGGGCAGATCACTGTGCAAAAACTTGCTCTGGAATTTGCTGATAAATTTCCAGATATTATCACTAACAATACTCAATTACAGATATTCTTGGGATGTTTAAATTATGTAAGAAGCTTTTACAAAGATTGCACCAAAGATAGATTATTACTCAACATAAGACTGCAAAAACATCTAGAACCTTGGTCTCAGGCACACACTGAAGCTATCAGAAGAATTAAAATGAAGGTAAAAACTCTTCCTATTCTTCATAACGCTGATGAATATTCTTTCAAAATTGTTGAAACAGATGCCAACAATGAAGGGTGGGGAGGAATTTTGAAGCAAAAGAAAGAAGGAAAAGAACAAATAGTCCAGTTTGTCTCAGGGACTTGGAGCCCACCTGACAAAAACTATTCTACTATAGAAAAAGAGGTCAAAGAAACATGTAACTACATCGATAAATTTGATATCCACCATATATAGAAAAATTTTCTCTTAAGAACAGATGCCTCTGCACTAAATAAAATCCTTAGTAAAGCTACAAAGAAAGCAGGAGAAGCTAAGTTCACAAGGTGGTAGGCTCTATTTGCAAATTTCGACTTTGAAGTCGAACACATCAAAGGCGAAAATAATTGTCTACCTAACTTCCTAAGCAGAGAATATTTTAAATTAGAAAGACGCTGCCATGGTGATAGTAAAAGAATGGGACCCTTCCCAACATACAGAGACTCTGAGAAGTATTTCTGAAACACAGAACTAGGAATAATATTGTTCCAAATGGAAACCTACATGGTAGCTAAGAAACATAAAGGTGCTCGATGCAAATTTGCAACCTCATTCAGATATTCAGTACTTAGTACCTGAAAGGAAAGTCTACCCCAAAGGTAGCAAATGGATACACGACATGGTGTATTAGAGGAGTATGACGCCCACATTTGGCTAAAGAATCCCTAAGCCAAAATTGTATAGATATCACCGCGATATGAACATAAGGAAGCAACCAGAGGAGAATCTTCCACAAATATCTTGCCATAAATCGGACCAGATTGCCGGGATGGTACGACATGCTAGAAATGTGGCCACTAGGTAATCCAAGCATTATCTTCTAAGATACCATTTACAACTTTTCAGACTACAAAAGGTTGTGGTGGGACATCATGAATGTGGATGGAAAAAATGAAACTCACAACACAAGAGTGAAATTTGGGGCCACAGGGACCACACAAAGACAACGACAAGGACCATGGCTTCAATAATGTTGGAACGATTTCGGCCTCAACAACACTGTTTGGATCCTCTTTTCTTCTAGCGTGACTTTCAATAAGAAATGTGACACTTGTGGATTTTTAACTGAATGCTACCATTCTCCATGTAAACCTATTGGAGATGTCAATAGTTATCAAGATAGTCAAATTCTTCGTTATTTTAAGAAAAGACACCATGAATGGCTAGTCATGGATAAGATTAAACACCAAATTGTCTTAAGAAAGCCTATGATATTACGAAGAATTTATACAAAGGCTTGGAATTCTTGTAGATATTCTCAGTTAATATTTCTAGGGGCCACACCCCTAGGGGACTAATGGTTCTCGTGTGCTTGTCCTTAAAGCTTCCACAGTGTAATAATGATGTCTAGTCACAAGACTAAATGTGACCAGTTTTCTCGTGGGCTTTTTTGTTTAAAAGTATCCACTATGTAAAATTTATTTACAATACAATGTTTTCCGTGGGATTTGTTCAAATCTTCCAAAGTGTAACTTAGTACGAAGGTTCTTCAGTCACGAGACTTGGAGCACTTCTTCGACTTTTGGTGAGCTTTGAGCCACATCTCTTCGACTGACGAAAGATAGTACTAAATCTGTTTTCATGACTATTAGATGTTTGTCCCTTCATTTTCCTATATAAGGAAGGAGTAAGGCTCATTCTGGGCATTCGGAGTGGGAGTGTGATTTTGGGTATGTTTTTGAGTTTTTGAGTTTGAGGAGGAATTTCTTGCTTCCATCTCTTTAGAGTCAGATTTGAGAAGCCTGTGCATTAGAGTGAGAGCTATGGTGAGAACCTAAAGTGGCCAAATTCTTAGTTTTTTGAAGTCTGTATGTTCTCGGAAGAATTCAAGTCCTAAGTCAAAGTATGTGAAAGGCTAGGAAGCCTTTAGATAGCTTCTTGCTTGACAATTCACAACATTTGATAAATGCCTAAATAGTCTATCTCTAGAAAGGAGCTTCAGAAATTCTCTCTGAATTTGTAAAGAAACTTTTGCATAAATATATGAGTATCCATTTTCTGAGCATGACACATTCCGCTTCAGAACATTTTTCTTTTTCATGTGATAAAACTGTCTGTTGAGGTAGTATCTATGAGACAAGAGGTTCGCTTGAGGTTCGTCGGAGGTTCGCCAAGGTTTGAGGAACACCAGTCCTTTAAAGACAGGAGGTCATGTGAAGGATGCTAGAGTGTGAAAGTCCAAAGGTTCATGTACAGGTTCATGTATTGATCATAGAGAAGAAACTCAATGAGAGTAAGCTTCACATCTGAAGCCCTTATAGAAAATATAGGAACTTCATCGAATTCCAACAGTTCACTAATTGCATTGTTAAATGCAACATACGTCTATTCATTAGCATGTAATGACATAACCCTTAAGACTTTCAAATCCATGCAAAGTGTGCCTCGCAAATACCCCTTAGTCCCTTATTATCATTACATAAATATAGTTAAGGCTTAAGCGTGTCATTGTTTTATATGTTAAGCAATATAAGGGTGGTCATTGCCTTATATCTTTGGTAACTTAAGCATACTCATATGTTTATGTCAAAAGAGCTCTCATGGAAGTAACGAATTTTTATTTTAAACAAATATACTTTTTATAACATAATACAAAACAAAACGTAAAAATATATGTGTTGTTATAAGTGAAATGTATGTGTCAAGTTTTCTTAGGACAACCGATTGAGGATGGACCTTGTCAGCAAGGCGACCCAAGGGCAAATCTCATGAATTGGTTGTGCCCCGTGCTAGGGGGAGGAGACATGCTAAACAAATCCAGTCAGCTAAGGGTTGGTGTGGCCCAATTCCAGTGAGATCCCCAGGTGACTTTGACGGCTTATATTCCTTTCAGCCACGCCTCCTCAAGCCACATGTCAAGCCTGGAGGATCACAGAAAACTTGACAAACAAAAAAAATAAGTGAAATATATTTAGTAGAGTGAATATTTGATTTTGTGAAAAATGGAGCTAGGTGACATTTTAATGATTAGATGTCACTTGACAACATAATATTATATTTATTGGGGTTTTCAAGTGAAATGGTTACCTCCATTTTAATGGCTTAGTTTTGTTTCAAAGAGGACAGCACTAGATCGCGCCGTGTGGAGACACGTACCCGGTGCCTTTACTCCCTAGCAGAGTGACGAGTTCAATGCCTCGAGTGAGGCCATGTGCCTCTTTAATACATGACAAAGACCTTAACGTAGGTTGTGCAGAATTAAGACATATATCAAAATCAATCAAATGTGCCATTGAAAACCTCACCGCCACCTTGGCATATTAAATAATCTATGTAGTAATTTGTAAGTTTAGGCCTTGTTAAATTTATTATTATTATTATTATGTCTTATGTAATGTTTAGGGTGTTACAAATGGTATCAAAGCTCAGGTTCGTACACTAAGACTCTCTGGGATATATATATAATATATATATATATATATATATATATTATATATATATATATATAATATATATATATTATATATATATATATATATATATATTATATATATATTATATATGCATGCAATGACTGCGATTTCTTTAATCTAACTAAATAAAACATATATGTAAACACAGAGATGGTCTCAATACAAAAAGGCAGAATGCGGAGGAGCCTAGGACCGACCAATCCTCCAGAACTAGCTTATGTGAATGCTAACACTGACATTTGGGTATAGCTCAGTGAGGAGACTCGTCAAGCTAATGCAATTTTACTCGAAACAGTTGAGCAGTTGCGTGCTGAGATGACAAATTTAAGAACGGACAATGAATGGTTCTTTCTGGAACAGGAGAGGATTCTCAGAAGTTTTTCCTATTGACAGAACCAACGACATCCAACCCCCAGTGTTGAAGACAGAGAGAATACTCCAACGGTTCAGCATGGTTAGGAAAATGTTGAGTTAGTTGAGGGACACGGGGAGGATGAAGAAGGATGCTCGGACAATGTTTCCGACCAGCGCAAAACAAAAAGATAGAAATATGAATTATAAGGAGAATCCAAAAAGATTAAACTGTCACTCTTTGAAGGGGAATTTGAAGAGGCATAGGAAGCGTGGTTAATTGATATGAGAAAATATTTTCAAATTTACAAGTACACCGATAAGCTGAAGGCACGTTTGGTAGTTTAGTAGTTAACAGTTAAGGCAACCATTTGGTGGGAAGAAAGCAAAACAGTAAGGAAAATTGACGAGGAACAGGTGACATGGAACAAATTCCAAAAACATTTCAAATATAAGTATTTAACTTAATGTTATTATGCCAAAAAAGAAAAGGAATTTCCCGAGTTAATATTGGGAACCTTAACTATGGATGAATATGTGGCGTGATTCACCTCCCTACTGCGCTATGTGTCTTATATGCAGGAGGAGAGACTTTCCAGATAACTTTGGAATTTTATGATGATAAGTTAATCACACAAGTAATATAGATTTTATTTAAGAAATGATGATAATAGATTAATGGAAAAAATGCTTTCTTATAGTAACTGGATAGCTCATTATATGGATTATGGGAAATTTATTAAATAGTAATAGAATAAATTAAAATAGAAAATTTTCTTCATTAACCAAACAAAATAATTCAGATGCTCATTACAGAAATAGAAAGAAATTCATGGCACAGTAATGATTTTAATTATTTAGTAAAGTCGTAAGGCTAGTAAACCATGAAGCCCAAATGAGCATTCAGTTCCTGCTTTTCTAGCTAAAACATGCATGTGTGAACTGGAAAGAAAAACAATCTCATTACTTCTGGTAGACTAAACTGTGTTTCTAAGCCATAATAGAGGAATTCCTCCTTTCAAGTGGAGTGAGTAAATCCTTTAGTTAATCACTCCAGAGAAAGATATTCCGCTTAAATAGAGCATAAAGGAAATAGCTAGGTGAATCCTCAAGCATAAACATTTTCATAAACAATTTAACATGTGCATCAAATCGAAAACACAAATACTAATGAATATTCCAAAACAATTATATGCGGGCAGTAAAACCCACCCTTAGATGGCTAATAAAAACTATGTAGATACATTATAACTAAATAAGTAAAGCTTATCTTTGAAATCTTACAACATGAGGGTGTAGCGGTCTATATACATATAACCAAATGGAGGTAAAAGCCAAAAAGAGGAATAAACCCTCGAGTTCGTAATACATCGAAAAATTAGCTATTCCAGAGGAGTTATGTACACAATAACTTACAAAAAAAGAGAGATTAAATAGTCTTTTGAACCCAGAAAGAAAAGAAACATTATCGACTTTGTAACCATGAAAATTAATAGAAATGACATTTAACTGTTTACATAGTCTTCCCAATAAAAGATAAGAATCGAGTAGGTTCCGGCCAAAACCCTCTGCCAAGCGATTTTTCGCATGCATCTAAACCATAGCAAACAAACTGGGTGAGCTTGGATGAGTAGTTTCCAACCTGTAGATAGTCGAGTAGGGTATCAGTCCTCCTAACCTTGGAGGGTGTGGGACTGACTCCATGAGAACCCCAGTATGGGAAGCATGTTACCTGCGACATCACCAATATATCATTATCTAAGGTATGTCTTATATTAAAGAAATCATTTAAAGACCAAAGTAGCCGAGACATGGAACCTCACCTGAACAATGAAGGTTCCATCCGGGTGTAGTCTGCCTTGATGGCATAAGAAAGCAACACCTATGTATTAGTAGTATGAGGAAATGAGTTGAACTAAAAAACGATGCCACAGAATGTAAGCTCACCTTCCTGGAGTCATCATAGAAACTTGTTAAACCTCGATGAACCAGAGCAGCGTTGTGATGCCCCTAGACTTGGAAGGCTACCTGACAAGCCATTACAATCCATGAGGCAGTAAAGCAGGTAAGAGAAGCAATTGTTATGTAATAGACTGTATAAAGAGGTTAAGTGTTCCATTACCTCCCTGAGAAGGATGACCAGCCAACACCATAGCTCTCGATAAACAAGTTGCAGAACCAACTGAAGACCTGGTAGCTGAATTCGTTACAGTACGACCGAACCATCAGCCCTCTGAATGCAAATGACTTTCCATCCGGTCAGAGGCGGTGGGAGTGATAGTGGGAACAAACCTAAAACCTCTACATCGTTGGATTCCTCCAGACAAATCGATGGATGCAAGCGAGAACAGGTGTTGAGTTGAAGCTTCAACGATGAACGGAGGCCTACCAAAGGACAACCCAAGATCGTATCACGTGGAGAGACGTACTCGGTGCCTTTACTCCAGAGCAGAGTGACGGGTTCAATGCCTTGAGTGAGGCCATGTGCCTCTTTAATACATGATAGAGACTTTAACGTAGGTTGTGCAGAATTAAGACATATATCAAAATCAATCAAATGTGCCATTGAAAACCTCATCACCACCTTGGCATATTAAATAATCTTAGTAATTCGTAAGTTTAGGCCTTGTTATATATATATGTGTGTGTGTGTGTGTGTGTGTGTGTGTGTGTGTGTGTGTGTGTGTGTCTGTGTCTGTGTCTGTGTGTGTATTTGTATTATTATTATTATTATTATTATTATTATTATTTATGTAATGTTTAGGGTGTTAAAAACCTGCATACATTAAATATAATTCATTAATATCAATTGAAATCAAAATAAATGAATATTGAGAAATCAAAACTATCTTATAGAAAATCTAAACTAGTTGAAAATATTAAAACTTACATATTTTGCCAAGTAGGTGTGTTGTGCTTGAGTGTGTGTGTGTGTGCGCGCATTACACTACTCTTACATTCCATAATGGATTTCTTCAAGCCCTTAAATAGGCTTCATCATAACAAATACATTGGACAAAACCATGGATTGTCAAAACCTTAAGCTAAAAAACAATCAATTTTAAATTATTAATTTAATTTAATTATTTTAATTTAATTTACCAAGTCAAAATGTTTACATAACATAATAAAGCATTACAACATCTCTTCCAAGGTTGGAGAGCTTCTTGGCCTAATAATTGGCTTTGTAAAAAATCCAATTCTCCATTATTAATTATGGAAAAACTATTATTAAAACCTTTTTTTTATTAAAAATCAAAACTTTTGTTATTTTATGGAAAAATCAATAAAGAGAATATATATAGTTAAATTAATATTTTAAAAAATTAATTAAATGTCATTAATTACATGTAAATTTTAAATATGAAAATAAATAAGGGTTAAAAAATGAAATACAAATAAATACCCGTAAAATAATCAATAATAACATCCATCTATATAGAAATCCAGTGAACAGATAAGCTGGACAAATACTGCAGTTAAAGGGCTAGAAATGAATTGTGCAAAGTCTATTGAAGTTAAAAAAATATTTTGACAGTATACAAGTCTCTGTAAATAGTATTAACAGAACTCTGAATGATGTGAACTATTCCACTACTATATTGAAAGGTTTTGTTAAAGAATCCTTAACAAGGATAAAAGATGTTGAAAGGAAAGTAGATATGGGAAAACAATCTACTCATGAATCTATTGAATAACTGTCTGAAAATTTTGATAAACTTCATATAGCCCCCAAAGACAAACTGATTCTCGTTTTTTCTCTATTCAAGAGATCTGTAAATATTCAGCATCTTGTTAAGCCTATTGATAGATTTCCTTCTCTCTTCCCTAAAGAAATGGCCGAAGAAAAATTTAAGCCAATGACTATCTCCTCACTGTTTAAGGAAGTAGAGCAACCTGAAATCTCAGAACCACATCTGTTCCCTATCTATGAGCCTCTCCAAAGTCAATATACCAAGTATCTAACACCTGATCTCAGTGGAAAAGGGAAACTTCCAGAACACATAACTTCCATCCTGAATCACACAGAGAATGGAATATTGACAATTTGAGTGTTGCTCAGATTCGACAAATTATAGATCTTATGTTTACAGAATACAAGCTCATGTGCCTAAGGGGAAAAAATGAAATAGAAGCTTGTAAATCTATTGTTTAGTGCCTCACTGGAACTTTGTTGAGATGGTGGGAAACAGAGTCATCACCAACAATAGTGGCAAAAATGGAAAATGAAATCTTGAAAGATGAAGCGAGAGATATCATTCATCATGTTGATGGAGATCCACAAAGCACTATGATTGGGTCACTAACTCCATTCATTTTAGAACATTGGTGTGGAGGAGAACTTTAACTTGCTAATAAGCATGGGATAATTCTCATGAATATTAAATGTAATAAAATGTCTCATTATGAATATTTTCATAGAGACTGGATTCAAAGAATATACGAGGTTGAAGATAGAAAAAATCTCTTGCGGAAACAAATCTACTTAGCAGCATTGCCTTCAAAATTTGTAGATTATCTAAGACAACAATATGATTTTCCATTACCTTTTGAATCCTTTACTTCGGGAGAAATATACAACATCATAACAAAAGTTCTGGTAAGTTTATGCACTAGTATGAAAGTTAATAAATATTTGCAAAAGGTGTCAAGATTACCAGATAGAAAATCCATCTGTAACAAGTATGGTATTGCTATAGATGACCCCATTGTAAAAAGAAGAAAAGCTAAAAAGAAGGCCAAGAAAGAGAAAAAACAAGAATATAGAAAATCTCCACAAAAGAAAAGAAAATGGACCAAGAAAGGATACTATAGATATGTGCCAAAAACACATTACTATGAACCCAAGGATATTCATCTGCAGACACATAAGAAAGATTAGTGGAATAAATTGATTTGTTGGCTCTCTGGCCAAACTGGACATACCTCCAGTTGTTGTCCTTTATCAGAAGAATCTAAGAGAAACAGAGGAAAAAAATCCTTTGAAGTTGCAAAGAAGAAAAGAACAGTAAAAACAGAAGGCATGGTGCCAACCCTATGTTATAAATGTGGTTCTAAGAATAAAAAATCTAATAATTGTCCAAACATATCATTTAGAGAACAAATTCAACAATGACAACTCTGTTCAACATCTGAATCCTCTGAAAGTTCTACTTCAGAATGCTCCAATGAAGAATTAAACATGCACATGAATGAATGTGACTGCACTGATTCAGAAAACTGTCAGTGTAAATCAAGCACTGAATCAGAAATCTCATCTAATGAAGACCATGTTTCTCAGCCAAAGGAGAAGGTTCTAATGGCACAAACCATGGACGATGTAGAAACAAATCTACTTGCCCGGATCAGAACATTGGGAGAAAGAGAAATGAAGGAAGAGTTACTAGAAACTTTTCTAAGCACAATGCACAAAAATAAAGGGAGCAGTAGCAAGACTACCTCTAAAACTGAACTAAAGGCATTATTCATCGATGCCTCATTTGAAAGAAATACAAGATCTTTCCAAAGAAGCCAACAGAACTCTAAGACCAGAGCCCTCACATTAGAAAAAGTCAGCCAAGAGATTCATCATCTCGAAAAAGAGATTGTCTCTTGGAAAGCACAAGTCTCTGAGTTAGAAAAAGGGATGAAAACTGAGGATGCATATGATGAATACTACACTAACCCAAATATTTAAATATTTGAAATAAAAAAGGATGATACTATATGATTCATTGACATGAGAGTAATTTCTACCTAGTATCAGCAACATCATGTTATGCTAGATATCTGTATAAGTGGTGAAATGTTTTCCCTAAGAACACTTATTGACTCCGGGGCAGATGTCGATATTCTGAATTCAAAAATAGTACCTGCAAAGTAGTAGGTGAAATAATTTAGACAAGTGACTGGGTTAGGAAACAAAGTTCTACTGTATGTTACCCTTTGTCTCTACTCCCAGAGTGTCTACTATGGTACAAGCAATGCAGCAGATCGAAAAGGAAAAATATAAAATTGAAGAACTCAAGGAGCTAAAGGCCACCATAAAGATAGGAAACTATCTTCAGACTCCTATAATTAAACAAAGGATCTCAATTGTAAGATCACAGATGGAAAAAGAATGATATGCTGAAGAACCAAATGTGTTTTGGCATGGAAAACAACATTGTGTCAAATTTCCCTATAAAGATAAGTATGAAGGGAAATCCTGCAAGAGCAGAGCAATCCCTATGAACAAAGAATATAGAGATCTCTGCCAAAAAGAGATACAAAGCCTCTTGGAAAGAAGATTCATTAGAGAATCCAGCAGTCCCTGGATCTGTTATGGTTTTTATGTTAATAAACATTCAGAACAGCTAAGAGGTATCCCAAGACTGGTCATAAACTATAAACCTCTTAATATTGTCCTCATATTATACTTACCCCATTCCTCACAAAGGAAATCTTTTAGCAAGAATAACAGGGGCTAAAATATTTTCTAAATTTGATATGAAATCAGGATTTTGGGAGGTGGAAATTAATGAAGATGATAAGTTTAAGACTGCTTTTAGTGTCCCAATAGGACACTATGAATGGAACGTCATGCCTTTCGGACTAAAGCATGACCCCTCCAAATTCCAAAACGTTTTGGATAATATTTTCAATCCATATTTTGATTGTCTACTAGTA